>AZIM01000928.1:348087-359170 GCA_000516915.1 Ophiophagus hannah
ACACACACACACACACACACACACCAAGCAGCCTGTTTCAGCTCACAGAGCGAGGTGTTAAGGCTATAGATGGAATATTTGGACATCCCATTTTTTTCTTGGCTATATCTTGTGAAAGGTATTGCCTCAAATGATAACAGAAGAAAAGTGTATGTGCAACAGTATTAAGAATACAGGAAGTCTTCTGCATCAACAGAAGATTTATCAAAAGACATTTGCCAGCTGTTTCCTCATTCCCTCCATTGAAACAGCTGGCCTTCAGCAGGAGCTACTCTGAGGGGCAGGGCTGGTGGATGGAGAAAGTGACAGTTGCTAGGCAACCATGTTCTACTGCCACTGGTAGATTTGGGCCTGGCAACAGAAGCCTACTCTTGAGCTGGTTCTTGCAACCTGGTGCCCCCCAGATGTGACAAGATTTTTACTTTGCAAATTCCACCTTGGAGTATACAAGGATGTTGAAGCCTGTTCTAAATTTTGCCTGGCATTTCTCTTCCCCAATAATGAAATAACTGTCGTAGGGAATGTTATTTTCCTATGTTTAGGCTGTCATCTTCCAATCTGGACTCTAGTCCTGTAGCTACCAATGGTATGAGAGATGAGGCGGTGTGTGTGTGTTTTCCTACCTGTTTCTTCCCTGTCTTAAGATCCATTCTGCCTCTGTTAGGCAATTAATATGAAGTCTTGTGAGGAAAAAGAGGCATTAAGGCCCAGAGGAACAGGGAGGAACTATGGCTGCCTCATCTCCAACAGCAGTTGGGTGATTTAATGTATCTTATACTTGAGTTGCAATATGACAACCCTAATACCTATTTAAAATTAAGTTCCTTGAAGTGGATGTGCATATATTCCCGGCATGTTCTTGGCAATCATAGGGAACAGCTGGAATTACTGGTGATTTTTCATTCAAGTATTGTCAGACCCATCCTGCTTAGCTCTAAACCTAATCAAGGTTGGCCAACTGCTGCCATCTGCAAGAGACACCTGTCTTTAAAGAAAATGCAAGTGTGGCTCCTATGCCAAATTATCACACATGCAGGGGTAATGGAGGAAGCCATTCGATCTTCAGCATGTCGAACACCAGAAGAAAAAAAGAAAAAGAAAACCTACAGCAGTATTAAGTTACGCCTCTGTGAAAAGCACTTGTGGTCCACAGTGTCCTTTAAAGTCCAAGGGGAAATTACCTCATTGAATGATTTCAAAGTCTAATGCTTTTAAACAAGCTGCCCTGCAAACGATGAGGTCAACTTTTTTTGTCTGCCTGTCTAGCCAAGGCAGCGTTCACACAGCCCATCCTAATCTGGTACTTTCCATATATGTGAGCCGCAAATTTATTTATTTATGAAAAATTTTGCTGCCCATCTTATATCCAACAACTCTGGGTGATTTACAGCATAATCCCTGATCTTCTATATTAGCTAAATGTCCAGGTCAATTGGCTTCTAGTTCCAAAACCTCAAATTTCTATTTTACCATTTGAGGCACTAGAGGTCTTTCAGGGACTTGGATATGGACCAGTTTCATAGTGTGGAAAACTGATGTGGGCCAGTATCATGCTGTTGTGGTTAGCTGGCAGCAGGTGTGGATGGCTGAGGAGAGTGAGGACTCAGATGAGGGACCAGGACCATTAAGGAGTGGACTGCTGCCTTCAGAGATTNCGAGGAGCCTGTGCCAAGTGCGCATGCGCATGCACGCAGGATTGCTCGTAGGAAAGAGCAGCTACAACAGCATGGGCGACTCGGGAGTAAGACTGCAAGGTCCCTCCTTCAAGAAGATAAAAGCCAGCTGTGAAATGAATGTACTTTGCAGAAGGCAAAGACGTTTTGTCCAGCCTCGTGGACATTCCAGTATCCTGNGCCAGGACCATTAGGGAGTGGACTGCTGCCTTTGGAGATTGTGGGGGCTGGCAGCAGCGATGAGGAGGTTACCAAGGAGCCTGTGCTAAGTGCACGTGTGCGCAAGATTGCTCGTAGGAAAGAGCAACTACAACAGCACGGGCAACTCGGGAGTAAGGCTGCAAGGTAATGGCCCCTCCTTCGAGAAGATAAAAGCCAGCTGTGAAACGAACGTACTTTGCAGGAAGCAAAGACGTTTTGAAACTCCAGCCTCCTGGACGTTCCAGTATCCTGAGTTTGTATTTGAAGATTCTTATATTGCAAATTATTTCTTGTCTGTTATCTTTTGGCAAGTCTCGCACAGTTTGGCAAGGCTTGTGCTTATCACAGCTAATTATTTGCAGAAGCATTAAAAGGTTTCTGTTCCCTTTGGATTGTGTTTGATTTGTTGGAAAAGGGCGTGGGCCAGAACACATACTGGTCCAGTTTCATAGTGAGAGGACTTACTTTTTGCAACACCCTCTTCCTTGAAGCTAAGAAAGTGCCTTGTTTCTCAGTACTTAATGCCCTTATACTGGGTTCCAGAACAGTTAGTTAGGCACCTATATACTGTAGTTTTATTATTATTTTTTGCTGCAAAATAAGTAAGACGCTAATCAGCTCAGATGTTTCCAAAGTCCATACTGGGAACAACCATGGACTCCTGCAAACCTGAATTTGAACCCAGTATGTGATATGAGGAACATGTGTAGTACAGTGGAGATTTACAATATGATGGCAATGTACTACATAAAGATGTTGCCTACACTGGTATTTTGGATCTGAATGTATTGGAGAATGGGGCAATCAAATGATACAGAAGTTCTCTTAGAAGCCTGGGAAGCATCACATTGGATCTGCAAGGCCACAGAATAACAGAATTGGAAGGGATCTTGGAGGTCCTCAATCACCTGCTCAAGCAGGAAATTCTATTATTTCATACAAAAGTCAGCCTCAAGTCAGTTTTTCTCAGTTAGATTAATCCCTCGTCTGGCTGGATGACATGGAGTCATTCATGCCATTAGGCATCAGATACAGTTTCTAATTCTCCACACACTTGCTGGCAGCTATAAGGAACATGAACAGGATGCTGGAGAATCACAACATGATGGCAAATTCCACAGAATGTATAGCCTTATAATTTATGGCCCAGCTTGGGATTATTCACTTCTGGGGAATGGTTTTGGCAGCGTGCCTAGGTAGCAAGTATTACAAATGCACAGACCAAAGGTTTCAGCAATCTAGCAACTGATAGATAGGTAGAGTTAGGAAGCGGATACTTAGTATAAAAGCATACTAAAAATTTGAAAAGAACATTTGTTATCACCTTAGAAAACTCAAGATAACAGATAGGCAGAGGGTTCTTTAACATTATTTTGACAGCAGTCCCATGAGCTGGGTTGAATTGAGAGAGTGTGTAACTTGTCCTAAAGATACCCATTGAGCTTCATGATTTAGGAAAGATATTTGACATCTCTTGCTTTACTTCCACAGGTAATGATGGTTTTTTTTTTACTATAGATCTAAGAAAGTGCAGAAAAAGACATGCAGCCATCAGTGACCATCTCCCAAACTAAACCTGGCATTTGCAAAAAAAGAAATAAGATGTAAGTAGAGCCCCCGTATACATTTGGGTGGGTGGGTGGTTTAAAAACCATCTATCTACAACTGAAACTGAACTATTGTGGTAGATCATGGTCCACAATCTTCACTTAAAGAAGACTTCACCTTACAGTGGATTGATCTTGGCTGATGATGATAATAACAGCAACAACAACAATAATATAAATGCAGGGAAAAAAATTCTGTTTAATTTGGGGCCCACTCCACTATTATTTAACTACTGATATGTGACTCTCTTAGAGGAGTTTGCATGCACCAAGTTTTGCCTTGTATGTTTTTAAGCTATCAGGAGAGAAGTCCCTAATTATATTTTTGCTTCACTTATTCAGCTGGCCTCAGATGAACCTACATCTCCTCAGCTTAAGTGTTAATAACATGAGGATAAAGTATGTGGCTTCCTTTACACAAAGCACCTCTAATACCTCAAATCTACTATCAAAATGCAAACCTGAATGATATGCCCCATTCTGTGTCCTTTTAGACAAGGGTTCATGACTTCTAAATTAGGTAGCTAAATAAATAAAACATGGGGAAAAAATTCTTTCAAGGAGAGATGGATGAAAGAAACGACAGATGAAGCAGGAGGGAACCCTTTACGTGCAGGACCAGCAATTGAAATTCTATGTCCCAAAGATCAAGGCAAGACACTATAAAATATGAATAAAGATGTAGCTCCTAATCTGCGCAAAAAACATAACTGGCTGAAGGAAAGGCTTGCAGCCTGGAGACAGAGCAACGCTTTTGCCCATTAAAAGATTTTCAGTTCAAGGAGGGCTCAGAAGGAGCAAGAACTGCAGCCTTGTTAGTGAAGACAGTTCTCACCTACACACAGGAATCTTCTGATCTGGAATAAGAGTTCACAGCAATGCCCCCTTGGATGCCAATAGAGAGTGGGGTGGGGAAAACCCAACCCTTACATTCCAGAACTTTTGTCTTCCTAGAAAATGCATCTCTGCACTCCTTTTTATTCAAGCCATATTCAGGGCTGTATGGCTCCCAGCAATTTTTTTTTCACCACAGAGAGCTAAATACTAATTTTCCACCCTGATGCCCACCACCAATGCTGAACCTCAATTCTCATAATCCCCAACCAATATCGCCAAAGCTGCAGAGCTGGGAAGGCAAGCTTTAAAATAGAAGGTTCTATGTTCAGCTTCTGATATCTTCCACCACAGGAAAGACTGAAAAGGCCCGATTCTGCCCAAGACTTTGAAAAACCTCTTCCAAGGAAATGAGACAAAACTGGTGAAAACAGCATCCCATACTCCAGTGTCCCCAGTGCCTCCCAGCTTATGACTCACATTAAGAAGAAGAACAAGTAGTCTCCCAAGACATCTCCTGGCAACTGAGGGGAGGCCTCCAAGCATTACCCATCAGAGAGCCAAGCTGAAGAATTTCAACCTGGGTTTATCCTTTTGATAGCTTTAAAAAACAAGATCTGGATGGAAAAAGAGAGAAAGAGAGAACAAAATGGCCTCCCAGCAACAAACTTGACCAAGAGACAAAATGTGCCGGCAGAAAAATCCCTTCAGAGGGTCTGACCACAAGGTTGCAGCAGAAAGAATCCATCATCAAGAATTCTAGGCAGATGTGCCCCTTTCAGCAAAACGGACAAAGCTCATAAAGCGAGAGCGGAGATGCATTAAAAGCACAAGAAAGAGTATCTGTATTTCTTCTTCTGAATGCTAAAAACAACCCAAAGGAAAACAGGTCATTCCTTTACAGCCTATTGCCGCTTACAACATTGCTGTAGGAATGCAAAAGAAGTTGCAAGTCTCCTAAATGCCTGAAGGGCAGCGTAGATAAAATGGAGGATCCTGGCCTCTTTGAATTGTCTAGCTGGAGTCTGGGAATTGTCTAGTCTTTACAGGGAATCTGGTTCTCATTGTTTAGTTAGGCCAATGGGATTCTTGTTGTGCCATATAGGTTTCAAAAGATTTCATTTTATTCCCTGTAATAAAATGGAATTAACAAGAAAATGCACATTAACAAGAAACCACTTCGGGAAATGATCCAAAGGTATGGGTTATTACCTTTGACTCTTTACCCAGGCCTTTGATGAGGAAGATTGAGACCTCTAGCCTCATTGCACGTGCCATCCTTTATATTTGATTGATTTGATTGTAACTTCTTTGTTTGATTTCTGTAAACTGCCCAGAATTGTTCAGAATCAGGCATACAAGTTTAATGATTATTATTGTCATTGATCGCACAGCCTGTGATCAAAGGTCAGACTGACCTTTAGACTAGATTCAGCATTTTTATCAATCTATCAAGTCCTTCCCAAGGACCTGCAATAGGCAGATGTTGTTGTTTGAGGGTGTTAATGATATTGTCAACTCAACCTGTTTTCTACCCACTAATTCAAAGGAGGCTGTTGAGTTTTAGTTTTGGCATGAATGAGGGTGAACAAATTGAAGTACAAGACAGAAGTACATTGTGTGAAGAAATGTGCTAATTTGACAGAGAAGGGTTCTTAAAAAAAAAAAAGTATAGTGTGGTAAGAACATCAATTGCTGCTATTGCCAATTTCTTCCAAAGCCCATGTTGACCTGCCTACTTATCATCCATATTTGCCAAGTATCTCTTGACGCTCTACTAACCTGCTACTTTAGCCTGGTCTCACAAAAGCTCTAAGCTAAGTGACAATTCCTTGGAGATCCAATTAGCCTGGGATTAGTGAAGAATTTAAACATGTATGTTTTCTATGTGATGCTGACACACCCCTCTTAGATGTTAATGGTATAGTTTTCAGAGAATAAGCTTAATAATTGTGATCAGGATCTCAGAGAGAACAAAGCCTTGTCACCCATTAACATCAGCTGGAACAGGCTACCAGGGTTACAGACCTTCAAGAACTACACAAGACATATTCATGAACACCAAGGGATGAAAGTGAGCTTTGTAGACATGTGAGAACAAGGATGGTAGGCAAAATAGAAATCAACTCACCTGATCCAGACCGGGAAACAGGAGGACGCCACACTGCACAGAAACAGGAGGGAAAAAAGAGATGAGACCCACGAAGGATCTGGGAAAGTATTTTCACCCCTTCCCAAAGAGTATGCAAGTGCAATATATCACAAGAATATACTCTTTCACATGCCAAATTAAATGATTTGTAAGTGGCTGCTGGTGGTAGAAAGCTCATTATTTTACCAATTCCACCAATAAAGCTGCTTAATAACATTGAGGAACCCTAAAACGTATTCTAAGTAGATGTATTTCAACCATCAAGTAAGTACCAATTCCAACCGATGAATGGGATCTGGGTTGCAGATATGTATACAGGTACTCCTCAATCTATGACCACAGTTGGGACCGGAACTTCCATTACTAAGTGATGCAATTGTTAAGTGAGTCTTAGACAATTTTACAACCTGTTTTTTGTCTTGGTAATTAAGTGAATCCAACTTACTCCATTGAAATTTTTGGAAGTCAGCAAGGAAGATGACAAATGGCAGTCCCGTGACCCCAGGATGCCGCAACCATCGTAAATACATGCTGGTTACCGAGCGCCCAAATTTTAATCATGTGGTCCCAGAGACATTGTAATGGTTATAAATGTGACGACTGCTTGTAAATCACTTATTTTAATATCAGTGTAACTTTGAACGATCATTTAAAAAAATGGCCATAAGTCAAGAACTTTCTGTATAGTCAATGCAGGAAACTTTGCTGTTATCTAAGGGTCACCTGGAGTTTTACAACCCAGATCTGATAATCCTGTTGGTTTTCCTGGATAGGTCTGTTCCAATCTGGTTTTGAACCTGGATGGGTTGGGATGACTAAACTTGGCCTTCCCTCTATTAGTAACTCTATATCAGTAGTGGCTAATCTTTTTGGGCTCCTGTGCCAAAAATTGCGCGCATGCTTGTGCGTGCGCGCTTGCATGCCAGCACCCAGAAGGCAATGCGCATGCCCCCTCCATTCCCTGCACATGCGCGCGCAATCCCCCTGCCACCCCCTTACCTGCACTGCACCTCCCAGCTGATTTTCGACCCATTTGAGGCCTTTTTCATCACTTCCAATATTTCCGGAAAAGCAGGAAATGGCAAAACGGGCCTATTTTTCGGCCTGCAAAGGCTTTCCTCAAGCCTCTGGGAGACCAAAAAAGGCCTCAAACAGGCCAAAAGTCAGCTGTGAAGCGCGTGCATGCGCAGTGAGGTAAGTTTGCCTGCAGCTCGTGTGCTAGCACAAATGGCTCTGTGTGCCACCTGTAGCACGCATGCCATAGGTTCGCCATCACGGTTCTATATAGTTATTCTGTGGTAATGGAGGCAAATTTTTAAATGTATTTTTTCTCTCTCTCTTCCATATTAATATATATGTTTTTTCGATTGACTGTTATAAATGTTCCATTAGTTTTTTAAAACCTGATTGTAAAGCACTTTGATATATTTTATGGGGAGAGGCAGATAAATGCATTTCATCGTTTATCATCCTCAGTATGATTAGCCTTGAAAAAAAGTCTTCCATTGAAGCCCAGAGGTGAGGGTGTATGAGTTTGCATGTGTGTACCTGAGAGTGAGAGCTTAAATCAGGGGTGTCAAACAGGTGGCCTGTAGGCCAGATGTGTCACAGGCAGGCCATGCCCATCCCAGCTTCACAAAGGCAAAAAACGTCACAATAGGTTGCAATACGTGATGTGACACAATCGAGTTTGACACCTGTGGCTTAAAGCAAAATATAAAGGAGTGCATGTATGTAGGTATATGTATGCTATACAGGACTGTATAGGAATCTGTGAGTTTGAAGGCGTGCAGAGATGAGAAGTAAGGAGCAGTTCTGCTCCCTGATTCCACCCACTTCAGTGGTGCTATTCTACTGGTTTGGCCCGGTTCTGGTGTACCGGTAATGCCAAAGATCAGTGGAGACTGAACCAGTTCTCTCTGATGAGTTGTTGTCAGGCCCACCCACCTGCCCGGGCTCCCATACCCACCCACCTGCCCGGGCTCCCATACTGACCTTTATTCCCTGCTTTTGAAGCGCAGCTGCTTTGTGCAGCACAGTAGATTGTCGCGCACCAGCTGCTGAAGCTACAGGGAGAGTGCAGGATTGCAGGAGGTCAGTGAAATGCCTCTGCGCCTGCGTAAAGTGTGTGTTTGGCGTGTGCACGCACGCAAAGCATGCCCACTAAGCCACACCCACCGAACCGATGGTAAACCACTTTGCAAAACACCCCTGACCCACTTGCTAAGGGTA
The DNA here is from genome assembly GCA_000516915.1 of Ophiophagus hannah. NCBI lineage: Eukaryota > Metazoa > Chordata > Lepidosauria > Squamata > Elapidae > Ophiophagus > Ophiophagus hannah. Next base: position 356,787 of record AZIM01000928.1, read on the forward strand.
TGCAATGTATCCTGTCCTGTTAGCAGTGTGAAACCCACAAGCTTAAAATAAGGTTCCCTGCTCTATCTTCCTTCTTTTAGATCAATTGGGAGAGGCCCAATTGATACAGAAGGCTTTTAATTGATTGCTTTCTTGGCTGTATTATTTTAGAGATTATTTTTCCTCCCCAGCCGATGCTTTCTTTGATGCTAATAGATTCAACTGTAATTTTTGAATTGCATATTTTTCATCTGTTGCATGATGCACTCTTAGGTAAGTCACTCTGAATTCATGCTCCAAGAAAAGCAGTATGGAAACAGTTTAAATAAATAAGAAGGCCATTCTAGGGTCTGCTGTGAACTTATTTTATTCTGACTGATTTTTGCCATCAGTGCTATCACTAGTTGGGGTGCTGGAGCGCTCTCACTCAGTTTGCCAGGAAACTACTAACCAGCTAACATGAAGTTCTAAAGAATAATATTCCAATGCAAAGAAAAGTGCACAAAAAAGCCCCACCAAATATGACTATTGCAAACTCAGTTTAAATCAGTGTTCTTCAAACTTGGCAGCCTTGAAATGTGTTAAGATGTGTTAAAGATGAGCTGAAGTCCACAGATGACAAGTTTGGGGGGGGGAAACTGATCTAAGTCCATCTATCACAAATATATATATTTTTCTTCCAGAATTTCTGAAGTTAATGATCATAAATACTATTTCCCCCCCCAAACCTTCTGCTCCAAGTCAACCTTCCCTGTGTCTAAGGTTCCCCAGCTCTGCTCTCCTGCCTTATGACTTACACTCGCAGACAGGTTTGGTGGAGCTCCAGCGGCCCACCTTGGTGCAATTGCTGCGGGGACTGCCCACTAGGTAAAAGCCGGGGTTGCAGCGATACTCCACCCATGTGCCTTCAACAGGCACCCGTTCAATTGCCCGGACAGTGACTTGCCCATTCTCCAGGTTCAGGTGCATCTTGGGACAAGTGCGTACTGTAGAAAAAGAAGGATTTGTTTCAGAAATATCCCCCAATAATTATTGTACATAGCTTGGCATTGCTTCATGAACCAACTAGATCTTCATGCTGTATAAGTCTGTGACTACCTGGACATCTTTCAGACAGGAATTTGACTATTCAGTAGCGTTTGTTCCATTGTCAGCGTTTCCCAACTGTGGCAACCTTAAGACAGAATGGGACAACTTGCCACAGCCAACTCTCTGTGGCCAAATTGCCATGGCCAACTTACCGTGGGGCAGCATGCTGTGAGACAATTTAGCAATTCTATTTAATTATTTAAAGCAAGGGTCTTCAAACTTGGCAAGTTTAAGACTTGTGGACTTCAACGCCCAGAATTCCTGAGCTAACATGACTGGANAAGCTGTCAAGTTTGAAGACCCCTGATTGAAAGTAAATAAAAAAATATTTTAATTTTTGCCATTCACATTTCACCCTGTCTCTCCCTTTGCATGCTTTCTTTAATGATTTTCTTCCACTATTTCTTTGTTATTAGTGTAATTCTTGTCCTGCAGCAAGTTGTCCTGTGGTGAGTTGGCCGTGGCAGGTTGACTGTGGCGAATTGACATAGACCCACCTTAAGATGTAGCTTAAGGAACTGGTGACTGGGGAATTCTGGAAATTGAAGTCCACACATCTTAAAGTTGCCAAGGTTGGGGGACCCTGAATTTATGCTCGCCCGCTCATACTTTCAAAGCTGAAAGCAAAATTTCTTTGTGCACTGTCACCCTTCTTGATGAGTCCAAACTTAATGGGCACAAGCTACAAGCAAACTTAAATTAGCACTGTAAATTCCCCACCGTTATGTGGGTATTGTGGAGGTTCCTAAGAATTTTAAATGGCCGTTTATAGCTGCCTGCCACCTGAAGACAATTTCAGTGTGGCATGCTGATGCCAGATCTATGCTCTAAGTGCTAAGCTCAGAATTTGTTTGACCTACTGACCACTTCCTTTCATTTACCTCCCCAGCCACTCCTCAGAGCAAGGGTCTCTGCAAAACAAGCAGAAACCCAACAGGCCAAGCTTTCTCCATCACATTCGCCCTGTGTTAGAGAACTTCCTCATGGATTATGCTCTTACCGCATGAATGCTCTCATGATGAAATAAGGTGAAACTGAAAAAGTAAGAATAAAGCTGCAAGGTTGGTTTTTTATTTTAAAAAAACCCACCTTGTCTAGCAGGATGAAGTTAGTTGCACAAGATATTGGGAGACCAGGAAATTAGCTAAATGAAATAAATAGAAATCTGTCCAATGTGGCAGATGTAGCTCATCTGGAAGCTCTGGACTGCACTGAAAATGAATCGTTTTTGCCTCCCATTGTTCTCCAAGGCATACATCATACATTTCCCCCTTGACCCTGGTCTTCCCCCCACCCCCTGGATGTGACTTCTCCAA
>AZIM01000928.1:560934-575900 GCA_000516915.1 Ophiophagus hannah
ATTTGTCTTGGTGCATATGCTCTCAGTGTGCATAAAAAGAAGAGATACATTAGTCAAGAATCATAAGGTACAACACTTAATGTTAGTCATAGGGTACAAATAAGGTCTGTGTCTTCTCCATAAATGTACCTGGCACGGCCTTCTATTAACCCTGTCTTACTCAGCAGACTCCCCCAAAAGCCAGGAAAGCAGTTGGTGACAGAGGGGGTCTGATTTCCAGCAAACTTAAGAGTTTGGGAGTTCTTGTTCATCCCTTTGCTGTTTCTTCCATCCAGACCCTAAGTTGGAATGCAAAATGCTAAGCAAAAAAAATGGGGTTGCGTTATCACAGGCATTGAGGGGGAAGTCTTTACCCTGCTCCCCATGGGATGATGTCTAAAAAAAAAACAAGACAGATAGAAATTTACCTTCATCTTAGAAAGATTAGGGTGTCTTACGGTCAGTAGTTCACACAATAGCTAAGCAGGACTGGTGTATCTGGGGCTGAATCTAAACTTCTTGGAGTCAATTCACTAGGCTGATTCATCATTTTCTGACGTCGTCCATCCCACCCTCCCCACACATTAGCTCGGCTAACACTGTCAGTGAATCAGTGGGGTGCAACTTTGTCCATCCTATTGCTTTCCACGGGAATCAGGAATACAGTTCCCAGAATTCAGGTTCCCAATTCACATGGCTAGTATTTTGTTGGTCCTGTATTGTTCAGCATTAAAAAAAAGCTTCCTAGTTGTAAGAAATAATTCATAGCAGAATCTGCCCAGTTTTCCTTGGACAGTTTTTAAAATTTTATTTTAATTGAGTTACAGTCCGAAGAACACTCTTCAGAATTAAGGCATCTTTTCAAGAGCAAGTTTCCAATTTATCTTATACAGGAATAGAAGTGGGTAGATTAAGTTTGGGTGGAGTTTTGCATATTACACAAAAATTCCCTCGACTCCTATACCCAGCATATATTTTCTTTCATCTTTGCTATCTAATAGTTACATCTAAATTAGAAGTGGTGGGTTTGAAGTCCTCCAGAACTCTTAAACTACACGTCCCAGCAGCATCAACCAGCATAATGGGCAGCTTTGCAACTTGTGGTCCATCAGTTTGGAGAGCCACACATTCCCCACCTCTGAATGACCTCATAGATGGTCATTCTGCAGCCCTTGGATAAAAACAGTACTTCACCTCTGAAGCTCCCCTGCTCTGCCTGCTCTTTTTTTGCATATAGGTAGTCCTCATGTAGCAACCACAATTGGGACTAGTAACTTGGTCACTAAGCAAAGCAGTCATTAAGTGAAACCATGACTGTGCTTATGATCTTACCTCAGCTTTCTTTTGCTTTACAAACCTGCAAAGGTCATAAATGTGAGGACTGGTTGCAAAGTGACTTACCACTATCGTAAACTACAAATGGTCACTAAACAAGACAGTCACTAAAGATGGACTATCTGTATTTAATGCTAGTTCCCTTTTAACCAGGTGCCCTCTGGATACAGTGAACCAATTCCTATAATTCCTTAGCCAGCATGGAAATTTCTGAAGAGCCCCAAGTTAGGGAAGATTTAACTAAGGCTGAAGGCTTAACTGTAAATATGCTCATTTTCAAATATGTTCATTTTCAAAACTGACCGTGACTCCATCTCTGGTTATCCAAGCAGGTGATGGGGTAGCACAAACCAAAGAGCAAGAAAACGTTGCGTCTCTTGCGAGGCTACAGTATAACTTTGTCCAAGAAGCCAATCTACCAACAAGAAGCAGCGAGTTTTTCCTGACTGGTGAAAATGGCGGCCTGTTTCCTGAGCGGCCCAAAGCCCACCCATACGCGAAGGGGCTCATGAAAGATTTCAGCACCACAGTTGCACACCAGGGGGGTTCTCTGCATGTCACCTACGTCTCACTCAAGCAAGATGGCAGTGGGGTTGTTCCCCAGAGTCGAGAGCAGAATAACCCTCAGCATTCTGTGGTTGCAGGAGATGATTCACAAAAGGAAGGGCATCCTGGGAACAACGTCGAGGCAGATGTCAACCAGTTACCGACTTCTGAAGTTCACAAAGAAACATGGGACAGAGAGGTGTCCTTTGAAGTTTCTAATTCTGCATTGAAGCATCTCGGCCCCATTCCTGTTACCCACCAACAGGTCTTCCTTAAAGGCAACCCCACCTTCAGATGTTCCAAGTGTAGCCATCCTTTCGAGTGCAGTTCTGCAAGTCTTGCAGGACAAGAAGTCCAGGCCACGAACAAGTGGGTGAAACTCACCTCCTCTTCTTCTAAAGAAAAGGCTGGCAAGGTAACGGAGAAGCCCTTCCATTGCCCCGATTGTGGGAAGGGCTTCCTTCACCAATCCAGCATCCCACGCCACCGGAGGCTCCACAAGAGAGAAAACTCGTCTCCCAATTCAGAGAAGCAGACGCCCGACCCGTGCGCTGATTGTGGGACCTCGTTTCCTATAAAGCCCCTTGTAATCAAGCGCCAGAGACCCCCTGGGATCGACCAGCTATTCAAGTGCCTCCTCTGCGATAAGAGCTACGGGCAGAAATACCATCTGAAGAGACATGAGCAGCAGAAGCACCAGGGGGCTGACTAAACAGGACAGCTGCTTTGACCAGAGACGAGGGCTGCTTCCTTCTACACCTGCCCAGAGGTGACCAGGAATTGCTGGGAGAAATTTCTCCCTTCTCTTCCTTTCCTCATCAAAATTCTCTTGAAGAACAGGGGGCCTTTCCCATCAAACTAGGACATTGATGTGTCTGGTCACTCTCCTTACTGTCATGGCCCAAGCAGCTGCTCATCTCTGATTTGACCACATCATGGGCTGCCAAAGCTACCTTAGCCTGTGAAGTAGGTGAGATGGGCAGCCTAGAAATCTGGTAGATAGATAAATAAATATACTTCCCTTCCCATCGCTCTTCTGCTATCTTTATTCTTTGTCTCTATTTTTGCCTCCAATTTTGTCCTGATCTGCACAACCCATGGGGAGGAATGATGAGAACTGCACCCCAACAATATGTAATCTGGTCCATCAGTAATTTACATTAATCCTAAAACAGCAATACCCAGTTACTGCACATGTTTATATTAGTATCTTCATAGTTGTGCTACTGCAAAAGAGGGGGTCTCTGGGCTGTATACAGTTAGTCCTCGACTTATAGTAGTTCATTTAGTGACTGAAGTTACAACGGTGCTGAAAAAAGTGACTTATGACCATTTGCACACTTTTGTTGCAGCATCTCTTTGTTCGTGTAATCAAAATTCAGACTTGGCAACTGACTCATAATTATGACAGGTGCAGTGTCTTGTGATCGCTTTGGCGACCTTCTGACAAGCAAAGTCAATGAGGAAGCCAGATTCATTTAACAACCTTGTTACCAACTTAACGTGGTGGTTCACTTAACAACTGTGGCAAGAGAGATCATAAAAATGGGGCAAAATTCACTTAACAACTGAACAACAGAAAGTTTGGGCTCCATTGTGGTTGTAAGTTGAGGACTACCTGTATTCATCTCTGTAGTATAATTGTTTTTGCTTTCACCACCATGGTTGATAGGGAGTTTTGTGCCCCACACAGCAAAATCCCCCATGTGTTTATTCAAAATTAGTCCATGCAGCCAAGGTTTATGGAGGCCTGTTTCCAGAGACAACATATATTGAATGCTAATTGCTACAGTTAATGACGGGAGGATGTCCTGGATGGACCTTTGATTGGATCCAGCAAAGTAGTTCTGTGTCCCTCAGTCATCTTGTGTAGTATTATTCACTTTGAAATACATGGACCTAGAATTGTAATTTTAAATAAACCTATATTTTGCAAGAACTCAGTCTATGATCAAGGGAGCCAGCTTGGTCTAGTGGTTAAGGCAGCAGACTAGAAACCTGGTGAGCTCTGGTCCCTTATTAGGCACAAAGCTTAGGCCGGTCCCTCTCTTTTGCAGCCCTGGGAAAGAGGCAATGACAAACTTCTGAAAAAACTTGCCAAGAAAATTGCAATTTTTCAAACAAAAACTGAACAGAAAAAAATTGGCATAGAGTTGTGAATTTGAATTTAGCTGTTGAAAAGCAACATTTATGAATTTGTTTGCTTTGTTAATAATCACAACATGTGCTTCGCTCACCAGGTTAAGCACAGTAAACCTGGGCTCTCTCAATCTGCCTGTGGGCTCATGGCAGCTCTGGACTGCCCCAGGGTGATTCAATATAGGGTTAGGGAAGTGCATGGCCTTGCATCCGATCTCTGATTCACTTTTTAACAGGTGCTTTTCTCTTTCCCTTGTTTGAAAGGACACCATCCTTTTACATACATGCCTTTGCCAGGTGGCCACAAGTCCTAGCAATACTGAAACCAGCAAATATTATACTGTAATAAGTTGTGTTGATTGCATCACCTGTACTATCTTGAATGGGAGACAAGAGAACTATTTACATGCCCCTGGGCAAAGAAGGCATTTCCACACTAACAATGGAGGCATGCGTGCCAGGTAGCATTTTGGCACTGTCCAGGTGGTTGATTGCAATGCCATATACCTAGGGTCACCTTTGCATTGGACTTAGATCCTTTTAAGTGGGGTAGAAAATGTCTCCTGAAAGTTCACATCAAGATTGAAAGAGTTTGTGGCTGCCTGCTCATTTTCCAGGTGTTCTTTAAAATGCTTCAATTGTTTGGACATTCAAGTATCTGAAGAGGTGCCTTGTCTGGCTAGGTTTAAGTGTCTAATGTAAAATCCTTTTCCAGATACCTTGTTTGCATCACACATGTCATGTAACAATGGACTTGTTAAGCACTTCCTTTGCCATTTTTATGCAACCTTCCCAGGAGATTTGTCCATGTCTACATTGCAACCTTTTAAAACATCAGGCAGGTATATTGTTATTCATGCACTTTTTTTAATGGATTGCAAACATTTCTATTGTTAAGATAAATCCTACATATGCCACATTTAATTTTTATACAAATTAGAAGTCCAGCAAGGCTATCTTAACTATAATAAGTACTTTCAACATTTCAGGCAAGAAATGGCTTGGGTGTTCATGTATATAGCTTTGTGCAGGGAACGAAGTCAAAATATCTCTTCTGTCTAGCCTATCAGGGTTATTCTGAAACATCACCTAGATTTGGAAGGAAAAAGGGGTGGAATCTTTTTTAGGACAAGCCTGAAGATAGGAATAGTAACCCACTTGTCTGATGTTGCAATCCTAAACGCAAGGCGCCCCGGCAAATGTCCCTCAACATGTGGGCCTTAAGTACCCTGTGGAGATTATATGCCTACTGTTACAATCATGATGCTAACTAGGCTTTCTCTTCCATCTGTTTTGCCTGAGGGGTCTTGCAAGACATTCCTCGAAGGAAGAACCGTCCAATATCCGACTCGCTTGGAAGATAAAGCGTTTCGCAGCCAATCCTGTGGACGTTGCCCCGAGAGCAACCCTTGGCAGAAAGCGAGCGGGGTGGGTGCCTGCTTGTTGGTTTTCGCCGAAAAGCGAGCTGCATAGCGTCTCCTGCTTGAGCAGGGGGCTGGACTAGAAGACCTCTAAGCTCCCTTCCAGATCTATACTGATTCTAAACTGTGTCTCTCTCCCCCCTCCCTCCCCCCAAACTGGCTCAGGCCGTGCTCCGCTGCCACCAGAGGGCTCCGGCGACTTCCAGCGAGCTAGAGGGGCTGCGCTTTCTCTTCGTCTCTCTCCGCCCTGCGTCGGGCCGGGATGAGTTTCCTGTCTCGGGCGCTTGCTGCATCCGGATCAGCGGGAGTCAGCTCGCCTGGAGAACCGCGGTAGCAGCAGCTGTGCCTCCTTTTACACCGACCCACGACCGGCACCGCGCGGCGCTGGCGACCAGCGGAGCGATCTCGGTCCTGCAGCCTCCTGCTTTGCTATTCTCTCTGTCTGTCTGTGTCTCTCTTTGCTCGACCGAGGTGGGAACTCCCCTCCGGCCAAAAAAAAAACGATCCACCAACAGGGGCTCCGCCCAGGCTCTGCGCCCATTCAGCCGCCTCCGTCCTGGCCGAGCTAGATGCCCTCGGGGGATGCAGGGAGAAAGGGGTGGGCGGGCGTCCAGTCCGCTAACCCAGCCCGGCCGGCGGGAAGAAGATGGGGGCCCGCCGCGGTCGATTCGCGGAAGGCGCAGGTTCTGACCTGCGCCGTNGGCGCAGGTTCTGACCTGCGCCGTCTCGCCTGGGAACTGCGCCTGCAGCTTCGGCTGCTCTGGCAGGGCAGAAATTAGGTTTTCCTCCTTCCCCGTTTATGGTGTTTTCCCAAAGAGTCGGAAGCGCCTCCTCCTCCCACTTCCAAATTTCTGGTTGGGAGAAAAAGAGCCTGGGGGTTTCTCTTTTAAAAACTAATAATAAAAGTAATGGACTCAAGCGAGGCCTCTTGGAAAGAACAAGCCTAGATTTTCCACCACTGACAAAGCGATGTTGTCAGCAGGGAGGAAGTTTCTGTTGTTCACATGCCCCAGGATCATAGCTCAGGAAACGCTGTGTAAGAAGAGTGGGGGAAAGGAAGGAGGGCTGGTATTTTATTCAGAATTTTTAAAGCTCTGCCCACCTGTATCAGGTCTTCCTTCCCTTCCTTCCTGCTCTTTCCCACCCCTTCCCCCAGCTTGGCATCCCAGAGTCTTGGCCCTTTGAATCTCAGAAATGGGCCTAGCTGCAGCCTCAAAAAATCCCTAGGGACATCACATTGGAGAGGGATAACCTCTGTTTTCCACCACCCAAATCCTCTGGGAAGAAAAATAGATAGCAGCAAACAGCAAGTGTAGCAGATGATGGTGCTGTTTTGCACAGTGCATTTAATTAGATCAATTAATGATCTTGAAGCTGCAACTAGAAAACATGGAACAGTTGGGTTAGCTTTAACTTCGATGCTTGGAAAGCAATATTGTCCAAACTAGGAAAGTGGGATTATTTGATATGTTAGTAGTATGAAGTTCCTGCCTGCTTTTTGCTCAAACATATCAGCTCATTGTTAGGGGATGGCTGAATTTCTCTGTACTGTGCATAGGAAGGTAGGTTTGTGAGGAGGACTGGAGTAACTTTTGTTACATAAGGGGTATAATGCAAATAAGACATATTTCACAGACAAGTGAAACTTAAAACAGCTACTTAGATGTTTCATCTTGCTAGATGGTTGAGGTTATTATAAATATTTTTTAAAAAATCCAACTGTATATGTGTGCATGGTTTTAAAAGAACTGAGTTCTCTTGAGTTCTGTGCAAAATCTTTTTTGCAGATATCTGATTCTGTTTGGTTTTTTTGCAAGAAAAAAAAATCCCTGGATAATGGGGGGAAAACATTAAAAGTTAATGCTTTCCCAAGTTTAATCCAATTGAGTCACCTCCAAATATCCCCAGCCAATGTCATAAGTCTAGCAAACTGGAAATTGTGACCTAACACACCTGGAAGATTCCAGGACCTGGAAGACTATTATTATTATAAATGTTGACCTGAGGAGGGGGAAATTGTCTGGATCCTTCTGGTTTAATTAACCCTCTCCCATCCCCCTGAATGCCTGGAAGATGTGTAAAGTCTGTGTGGTTGTGTAAAATAGATCATTCGCATTCTGGTATTATGCTGTTTGAGACATTGTTGCTTAATTAACATGGTTTAATGCAGGATGGGACATTCGGATTTTGAATGGGTGGGAATGAGATGGACCACAGTTGTGGAATCAGATTTATTGCACTGGATAAAAGAAAATCCAAAACCGCTTGCCTGGCCAATAGTACTATAGGATTAAGATTATAAATTTGGGAGTTAAGTTTTAGGCTGGGGCACATAGAAGCATTTTGTATTACATCTATGTCATTTTACATATTACAAATCAGCATAAGAAAATTTAGCTCCAAATATCATGGTATTGCTTTTACAACATATCATGGTTCATGAAAGCCCTCTAGAATGAATGGGTTGGAAAAAATTAAAGCCCAGCATACATGAAGAAAATAATGTCTGTATGTTGAAAAAAATTCATACACAGTATGAAATAGGGGGTCTTTTTTTCTCGTAATATTAGAAGCTGAAATTGTTCAGTGAATATACATGATGGAAGACTCAGAACAGAGAGCTGTGGTTTTTGCTAGTAGAAGATAAAGGAGTAGCCATCAATCTAGGAGGCCTGAAAGGGATTTGCCTAAATTCTTGAAGTATCAGGCTATAAATCACTGTGATGACTAAAGGTTTTACATCCTTGTAAAGAAGGAATGTGTTGCCATCCTTGGAGCCTTGTGCAGAGAGTCAGTTTGGCCTAGTGGTTCAGGCACCAGGCTAAAAACCAGGAGACTGTGAATTCTAGGCCCACTTCAGGGTTATTGTTGTGGAGAAAATAGGAGGCGGCAGGAGTATTACGTATGTTAATACCTACCTTTATAAATAAAAAAGGCAGGATTAAAAAATATATAAAATAAAAAGGAAAAGGTGGAGAGAAGGTAGAGTTGTTTTGCCCATGCTTATCACAGGCATGCTCCTCCTCCAAGGTTATTAATGGTGAGTGGGGTGATTGATCTGTAGATGCCGAAGGGCTATTTTAGTGATTTTGTGTGTTTTAATCTCATTCTCTACTCAGAGTTCTTGAGTGCAGCTATATAAATTACACAAATTTGACTAAGATCAAGTGTAGTATCTGTTCTTAACAGTATAATATCTGATATGTTCAGTTTGGTTTAGTGATTAAGGCGTCTGGCTACAAAATGGGAAACTCTGAATTCTACTCTCGCCTCGGGCATGGAAGCCGGCTGGGAGACTTTGAGCTAGTCACTCTCAGCCCAACTCACCTCACAGAGTTGTTGTTGTGGGGAAAATAGGAGAAGGAAGGAGTATTGCGTATGTGTGCTTCCTTGAGCTGTTTATAAAAAAAATTAAAATGGGATATATATAAATAAAGGTGTAGCCTTTGACCTTTTTTTTTTTTTGCGTTTTTAAAAATCTTTTACTATTTTTGAATTTGAGTGGTCATTTCAAGCTTATAGAAAACACCATAATTCAGCTTCATTTTTATTTAATCCCTGTGTGTCAGAACAGCAGCTGTTCAAATGTAGATATGTAATAGTAGATACAGTGGAGAAATCGAAGGCCATTTTCCAAGAAGTACTTAGAAAATTTATGCCCTGTGTCCAATAAAATTAGGAACAACTACTTTTTTTTTAAAAAGGGTGTGTGTGTGTGTGTGTGTGTGAATAGCTGAAGACGTTGAAATCCAGAAGGGTACCTATTGTCACTGTTTAGGTGACAATAGGCATTTGGAATAAATGCAATGGGTCCAGGCTATTCTCTGATAATCTGGATTTAATTTTAAATTATAAATCCTCCCTCCTCCCCCCCCAAAAATATATGATAGCCAGTGCGGGAAGGCAGATTCCCTTAACAACCTTAACAACTGCAGTGATTTACTTAACAACCATAGCAAATATGTCCTAAATTTAGGCGCTATTCCCTTAAGAACCACCTTGTTTATCATCAGAAATTTTGGTGCCAAAGATGGTCATAAGTCAAGGACTACCTTGCTGGTGTTGGTGGAGTTAGCAGAGATGGCTAAATTGACTGCTTTGATCAAGGAAAAAAAACCACACAAATACTTTTGTTTCTACCTGGAAACCACTTCTGGACTTTGTGCTTGAGGTAGAAAAAAAAGGAAACTTTGATTTTGGGTTTTACCTATTACATAGATTTGTTGTTTGTAGAGATGGCTAGTTTAAACTACTATGTAAAAGTCAAATGTGGTTTGATGTTACTACCCTACTGCACTAAAGGGAGTTGGAAGTCAAGGCCTTTCCTTTTTTTTTTTTTCTCCCTCCTTTTCCACACTTTTCCCTTCCCTATTTTTCCTACTATTTGCTTTTGTATTTTTTTTTTTGTAAATTATATTATAAATGAATAAAATTAATTTAAAAGAGAGAGAGAGAGAGAATGTTGAAAATGGGAAAAAAAATAAGCTGACTTACTTGTATTAACATTCCTAACTTTGGTTTCCTGATCTGGGCTACCTCGAAGGGTTGACGTATCTGGACTCTTCTTTTTTTCTTTTTTTTTCTCAGCAGGTGATGGAACAATGAAGGACACCAAAGGGAAGACTTTGCAAGAGAAGGAGGAGGGCTTTGAACCTCAAGTTGAACTGCATTTCACCATATTGGAAGAATCCGAAGGGGGCATTTCTCAGGGGAAACTCTGGCCCTGCGAGATTGATGCAGGGCTACGACCTGACAGCTCCTGTCAGCCTGATCCCGATGATGAATTACTTTATTCTGATCAGTCCCGGTCCTCGCCGGAAGTACAGAGGCTACAGCCAGAACCTGACAGGAGGACCCAGGAGAGAGGAGTGGAAATGTACCCTCAGCCCGGTTCTGACCAGCAGGTCGAGCTTCATTTTACAATCCTGGAGGAATCCGAAGGGGGCATTTCAGAAGGTAAACTCTGTGCAAGTGAGATAGGGCGGGATGAGTCGCCGGAGGTGAGCTACCCAGAACGGCAGTGGGACAGGTCTGTTCAGTGGAGTGAGAAAGCCAGTCAGCCATCTGGTGTGAAGGAATCTCTCCCAGCTGAGGACAGACCAGAAGCCGAGGCTAAAAGGCCCGTCCTCCAGCCAGAGAGCTCTGATCAGCAGGTGGAGCTCCATTTTACCATTTTCGATGATCCTGAGGAAAAAAGACTTTCTCAAGGACCAGAGGACTATCCGGTCTGGGAAAGCCCATTTAAACCAACGCTTTATCAAGGCGACTATCCAAAAGAAATTTGGGATGCATCCATTGACAGTCTCGGAGATGTCTTTGAAGCATCTTTCCAGCAGCAGTTCTACTCCGAAGGAAGGCTACACCCCTGTACCGAATGCGGCCGAGTTTTCAACCGGAAGTCAACCCTGACTCGACACTGGCGGACCCACACCGGGGAGAAGCCATACTCGTGCCTCTATTGCGGGCGGAGTTTCAGCCTGAATCTCAATCTTCATACCCATCAGATGACCCACACGGGAGAGAAACCCTACAAATGTCCAGACTGTGGGCAAAGCTTCACCCGTAGCACAAGTGTCACACGGCACCAGAGAAGCCACAGAGAGGAAGGCCTTTTCAAAAATGACTTGTGGGAGGACACTTTCCCATACCCGGTCCCAGTTCCCTTCACTTACCCGATGCCTCTTCCAGTGGAGGAGAAGTCCTTTGTGTGCCCCATTTGTGGGGAAGCCTTTACTCACGGCGGGAGCCTGAATAGGCACTTGCGAACACATGGGGTGGAGAGGCCTTATAAGTGCATGGTCTGTGGGGAAGGTTTCTGTTCTATGTCAAAGCTTTACCGGCACGAGAGAATCCACATGGTGGACAAGCCCTACCACTGTGAAATCTGTGGGAAGAGTTTTGCCGTCAAGTCAACGCTGACCCGGCACCAGATGCTCCACCAGGCAGAGAGGCCCTACATGTGTTCCCACTGTGAGAAGGGCTACGTTCAACGGAGTCACCTGGCCAGGCACCACCACAAGGCACATCCTGGGGTCCCCTTTAACCCAGTTAAAGCAAACACTATGCCTGCCACCATTCTGGATTCTGACAACTTAATCACCTATTTCTGGGGGGATGAGGAAACAGACACTACCCCAGAGCCTGTCCCAACTCAACTGATCTATTCTGGAGCAGATTGCTGAAGGACTTAATCCTAGTCTGGAATTCCCTGTTCTCCAGAGAGAACCTCACTCTTGTCTTCTTAAATCTCCATGCACTGGGATGCTTCTGATCTTAGTGTTTGGCGATATGAAGCGGATTTTTATGGTAGAAAACCAAATAAACCAACTTGGTTTTGTTGTGAACCGTCTTTGTGCCAAGACCCTTTTCCTGCCTTGTTACTGCTATTCCAGGAACTGTCCTGTCATGCCCGTATACCACCTCTCCAGAAGATAATGCCATTGTTGTGGTTCCTTGCAGTCCGCTACAGATGGTGCCAGTATCCAAGTACTTGTAGGAGGCAGACCCAGCAAAGAATGAGAGGTGGGCAATCAGCACCCTTCCGGACGGAACCCACTCACACAAATTTCTCTTAACTGCTGAACAGAACAGAAGCTATGTGCCATAGTTCTGGACTTAAAGAACATCTGTATATCTCTTGATGCAAATCTTCACAGGGGAAAAGGGAATAGTCCAGCCTGTAGCAAGATATCTAGTTGTAGGTGATGTGTGGGAGCTTGGAAATGCATCTGAAATCATTTTTGTGTGTGATAAGGATGTCTATGGAGATTCTCAACCATCCCGGTCATGGTTATCCCAAAGGTGCTTTTTGGAAAAGGCAACTGGACTTAGTTTTTCCTTTCGTTTCACTTCTTATCCAAGAAGCTTCTTCAGTTCTGACTCTGTAGTAAGGATGGGGATTTTTTTTTCCCTTACAGGAAGCCTCTGCCTTGTTTCACTTCTTTTTGGGGGAGGGGGGGTGTAATGGATGAACTTTTAGAAGAAATGAGTAAAATATAGAAACAGAGAAGACATATCTAAAGGCTATTATTTGATGCACAAACCAGATGTCCTGTAAGAAATGTCTAAGATCTAGGCAGAATATAAATATTTTGAAGAAATAAATACAGGAATATGATACAGAATTCTATTTTCTATTTTGTTTTCCTATTCTCCACATTTTCCTGTTGTCATCTGAGCTGGTGGACTGTCACTAGTGCAGCTTTAAAGTTTACAAGTTTAAAGAAAGGCAACAGAGTCCAGGGGCCTCTTGCTCGTTCTAGGCCTACATCCCAGCTCCATTACTCCCACCCACCCACCGACCCAGAAATAGACAAATTGTGCATGCTTGTAAAATAACAACATAAATCTTGTTCCAAAAAGGTTTGCCTTGCCTTTTATATATAGTCTTCTTTCACCATATAATTTAATTCCCATATTAGGGGGGGAAATGCCTAATGCCTAAACTCTGGAAACTCCAGGCAGAGTCTGAAGCACCTTGTTCGACTGTCACATTGGACTGAAAGGCAGAATGAGCCCCGTGTCACTTTATCAGATGCTTGAAGTGATTAAAACACAAACAAAAGACTCTTGCCTTTTAATAAAATCTGTGAGTCAGAAAAGGGGCTACCAGATTCCATGTGATTTTTGACTACCACAGACCAATGTTTCTCAGGAGAAGAATTTTGGGAAGTTGAAGTCCACACATCTCACTGCAGTTGAGGAATCTTAACATACCTTGTTGGAGTTGAAGAATATTGCCATAAACCAGGCTTTCCAAACTTGGTGACTTTTAAGACTTGTGGACTTCAACTCCCAGAATTCCTCAACCAACCATGCAACTGGATTAAATTTTGTTGTTTGAGATGTTTCGCTGCTCATCCAAGCGGCTTCATCAGTCAAAGCAAGTGAAAGATCTCAAACAACAAAGTTTAATCCAGTTGCATGGTTGGTTGAGGAATTCTGGGAGTTGAAGTCCACAAGTCTTAAAAGTCACCAAGTTTGGAGAGCCTGGTCTATGACAGTATTCCTCAACTCCAACAAGGTATGTTGTTGGAATGTATCAACTCCTGCCAAATCAGCCTAAGGGGTTTCATCCCCAAAGTGGGTTGCAATGTATCAATGAATTCAGATACATTTTCTGCTCTCCCCAATCCCTGGTGACCTGCATCTTTTCAAGACCAGGCACAGTGCTGAATTGTGGGGTGGAAACAGACCTGCAAGGAGAAGAGATCATCGTATAGATAGCACAAGTTCTTCTCCAGGCTGTCCAGCAATGCTCTGCATTGGTGTGAGGGACTTGCAAGCATATCACGAAAGGAACCATGATATACCAAAGGGATGGAGTTCAGAGGCATATCTAATTTCTCCTGCCCTCTTCCTTCACCTGGGACTCAGAAGCTACAGTTATTGCTGAGTTTCAGGTTTGCTCTCCTGAGCCAGTTCTGGAGTATTGGCTGTGTTTCCCTCCTGTTTCTAAAAATGGAATAAAGTCTGAAGGAAATTACAGTCCACTGATGGAAGAAATGTTGTCCTTGCCTTTGAAATCTCCACACAGAGCTAAAAAAACATATTTTTATCATCTGTCTTTAGGCAATCCAAAAATAATGAAGCCAATATATATTTCCGAAGTCCTTCTGAAGAACTAAGGAGAAATAACAGCTTTGTAAAAATAGTGATTCATCTTCCCAATATTAACAAAATTTCTAATCTCATAGCTGCTGTGCTCAAGGGATTGATCTGAACTCTTTGTGATCTTGTATAAAATAAGCTAATTGTTTCAAGTTAGATTTTATGTTGTTAGTTACTGCCCAACTCTCAGCAGATGCACATTTAGAACATAAAATAATAGGGTTAGAAGGGAAGTTGGGGGTTCCTTTCTTGAATTTCTTGTGTTTCTAAATAATTGACACCAACAGAAACATTTTTCACAACTTGCTAACTTTCAGTGTTTTGAGACCAAGACCCCTGGAAGGTAGTAGGTTAAGCAGTCTTCAGGGAGGCGGGGGGCAAAAAATGGTGGCCATAATCATGCAACTGAGACACCTTTTATTTTTACAGATATTGACGCATAAAAAAAAGAGCAGGACTTCAATGGCAAATCTATGACCACCATCCTGATTTTTCTGGCATCCCCTTGCAAATACCTCTAAAGTCCAGCAAGGCTGCCTTAGCAGTTAAGGATTTATAAGGATTTTTGTTTCTACGGGCACCTAGCTGATCCTAACTAAGCGTACTATAGATGGGAGACTGTGAGGAAAATCAGAATGATAGACTAGATTGGAATTTTAAGAAACCCAAACTATGCTGAAAGAAGTCAGGAGCAACTCTGCAAAAAAAAAAAAACCCTATAAAGTTGTGTGAACTGAAATCACCAGGAGTCCCATGTGACTTGAAGATATTCTGTCATCCTCCTTAGGGACTTAGAAATCCATAATGCTGGGAATGGTGGTATAAAAAAGCAAAAGTGGATGACCAGCCACATGGTAGGTGGATTGTTAGAAGATCTGAAGGGCCAGACAGGGGATAGATGATTGCTAAGAGATAGCAATAGCACTTAGACTTATA
>AZIM01000929.1:127996-145023 GCA_000516915.1 Ophiophagus hannah
GAAGGCTGAGTCAACCTTGAGCCTCGTGAGATTCAAACTGCCAAATTGCAGGCAGACAGCAGTCAGGAGAATTAACCTGCAGTTCTACATTCTAACTACTGTGCCACTGTGGCTCTTACGAGATTTTTTATTGTTCCACACCTATAGAAAGAATCTTGCCAAACTAAAGCAGTCTGCTATCTGCACAAGCCTAGATGCAGAGAACTATTAGAGGGGGTTGTTTTCACTCTCTTTCTCTCATACAAACTATCTGAGTGAGCTGTCTCTTACTCTTCCGGAATGCACCCCTTTTCTCCTGGGAATCTGGACCAATCAGTTCACCGCACAGAGCCAATACAGGCTCCAAACCTTTAAGATCAGTCAGCTAAATTAGCTGTGGCTATATAGGTCTTTTAAATAAATTTGGAACACACACATACACACACACACACACACACACCTCCATGTGCTTCAGGAAAGCAACCTCCATTCCTTAATTTCATTTTACATGTCAAATGTTGTGACTTGGCCAACATAAGAGGTGCTGTCTGGTTCCCCTATTAGACTTTAGACAAATGCCTACATTCCAATTGGCTAAACAAAGGAGATAAAGAAGCAGAGGAATACACAAACCAAGAGTCACAATAAGGGCATGATAAATACCAGATCATTGCTTTGCCCAAAACTGAGTACAAAATATGCTTTACTGGGTCTTTATGAGGGTTCACAATAGAAATACCACTTGAGCCACTATGCAGGAAGATCCAAAATGCATACTAGGACAATTAATGTGCTCCTCCTAGCTCACTTTTCAGCAGCTTTCTGTAATGGAATCCACCCAAAGAGCAATAGCACTTAGATTAAAGCATTATAGTGCTTTACAGCCCTCTCTAAGCAGTTTGCAGAGTCAGCATTTTGCCCTCAACAATCTGAGTCCTCGTTTTACCGACCTTGGAAGGATGAAAGGCTGAGTCAACCATGAGCCAGTGAAGGTGGTAACACAAATTGTATAGAAAATTAGCAAAGCTTCAGATTCAAAGACTGATTATGCTTGCCTAGATCTGCGTTCCCCAACCTTTTTGAGCTGACAGTCTGAAGCAGGGGGTGTGTGGGAGAAAGAGGGAATAGTTTTGTGAGAGGAGCAGGTACACACACATTCCTGTGCCTGAAGCTTTATTTGTGTGAGTGACTTGCATGCATGTCCACTGGTCTTGCATGCGCACCAGCCCACTACTCATGTGGCCCAGTTTTGAATAGGCCACAGCCCGGTAGTGGGCCATGGTCCACAAGTTGAGCACCCCTGGTCTAGATAGCCTCTCTCTGCAGTTAGTCACATTTTTCCTAAGATCCTAGTGCAGCTGTGGAGGTCAGAGGGGATCAACATATTCTCCAAAGCACCTGAAAGCAGGACAAGAAGCAACTAATCAAGGAGTGAACCAACCTACAACTAAGAAGACATTTCATGACAGTTAGAACATTTAATCATGAAAGAATTTGTCTCCAGAAACTTCCAACACTATAGGTTTTTAAGAAGAGATTGGACAACCATTTGTCTGAAATGATATATGGGTTTCTGTTTGAGCTGGAGTTGGTCTAGATCTAGAAGGCCTCCAAGGTTCCTTCAAACATTGTTATTCTGTCTTCTCTGTGATCCTTGGAGAAGACACAGTTGTTTTAGGAATTTGTAGGAAGGTGTTACCTGTGTGCTACTACACTCTCCAAAGCATCCTATTTATTCTCCAAAGTGCTACATAAATCTGAAATAATTTCTCTTGGGGGATGGAATAAATAAATTGTATATCCAGCAACTCCATTTATTTAGGGGACTTTTGGAAACATTCCTTAGAAATTAGAGATGAATGAAATAATATGCATGCACATTGGGCTTTTACTTAGCTAATAAAAAATAGTATTCAGCTAAGCAAAATCTAAATTTATCCAGTGTAGCCTTTCTGTAGTTATAACTTATTATTATACTGCACTTCGATCATTTCCATGGGGGAGAGGGGAGAATACCTTTGTATAGTTGGGCTCAGAAAAAGGAAGTATGTGCTAGACATTTCCAAGAACATCATAGCCGTGCTCAGTTCATCGTACCTCATTATCTGTATATCTTAATGTCTTGTTCCCAAAATGCTGAAGCAGCATGCAACTTTCCATCTGACCTTTTAGCTACATCTGCTAATTAAGTGCTCATTGGGGATACTTTTATGACAATATCTTTCCGTGTGCAAAGCTAAAAGATCTTGGCTGTTCACATATTGATTGTGAGCTATAATCTTCATTTGCCAAAACATGTTTTTTGAAGTGTGATTTCCCCCACCCCCCAAGAGTTACGGGGGGGGGATGGAATCCTCAATAATGACAATTGTCTAGTATCATGGTTAATATTCTGGGTCAAAGCACATAGAAATCAGAATGAAGCATTGTTAGCTCTTCTACTGTAATATGTTGTTGCAAAGGGGCAGGGTTCACATACAGCTGAATTGCACAGAAGGCGTGGGGAATGAAGGCTGCCTTAATATACCTCAGGGCTATCTTTTGTTCCTTTTCTTAGATTCAAGGACATGATATATAAAGAAATAACTCTAATGCTCTTTCCCATAATTTAAGCAGCCTATATAACAATACCTGTGCTTCAGTTTCAGAGACTAAACAAAACCAAGAGGTGCTTGAGGAAATATCTCAATTTGCTCCAGATCACTCCAGAGGCAGTCTTGTTTAATTCAGTGCTTGAACTGGGAATGTGATTGGGAAAAATTGAGCTTTGTTCTGCTATAATCTGGCATGAAGGAAAAGGAAGAGACTACTTTCCAGAACAACTGGATCATATTTGCAGGCAAAATAGAGCTTTTAGTGAGATAAAACTATAAAATTGTTTTTCATCCTAGGAGAATTTTTCCACCCAAAGCCAAGAGTTCTCTTTTTCTCCAAAGTGAGATTAAGTTACAAATGATGCTAGGATCAGATGCTAGAATTACTTTGGTTTAACGACAGTTCACTCGCTGCTAAAACCAACAACATCACCACAACTACCACTACCACCATCACATTTTCCTTCAGTGGATTTCTTTTACATGACTACGCCAAAATTTACCAACAGGGACTTCCTCAGGGGATGAAGTAATAGACATTAGGTCTTCCTAATCCTTTCAACTAGGGCAGGGGTGTAAAACTCATGTCATCACAGAGGCATCACATGACATATCAGGACGTTTTTCCCCTTTGCTAAACCAGGCATGGGCGTGGCCAGCATGTGACGCATTCAGCCTGCGGGCTGGGAGTTTGACAGCCCTGATCTAGGGTCTTGAACTTGTTTCTGCTTGGAAACTGAATTTGTGTTACCTAAATATGCCTCCTGATCAATACACAAAGGGAGAGAGAAGCTAGGATACTCACCACTGGCACTTGTTTTCTGCCATTCACATCTTCAGATAGCATATCTGACTAGCCAAGTTGGATTATAATGCCTTCAGCTGCGGTTTATCTTCGACTGCAACTTAGGCCATAAAAATCATTTCCATATTTAATTACACAATTAATTATTCCAGATTTATTTAGAAACGGTGGCAGAATCCATTTCCTGATAGGCAGCAAGGTGACTTTCTCAATACTCATGTTTATTGTTTCCATTAACTTGTCTGAGTAGTTTCAGATCACATTTACAATAGTCCTCTTTTCTAAATGGTAAGCATGTCTTTTCTCTGTTGTCTTGAATTTTAAAGATATAGAACAATTCTTTAAGAATAATCCTAAGAAAATTCTAGGCATTTTCATTTCTTTTCACAAGAAAAAATATATTTCATTGTTTAAAATATATATCATACAAACACTATTCCCAAAACATGCTTAACTTGGCCACTGCAAAAGGGCTTTAGCCTGCTGTGGGAGTACATTTGACCTATACTGCTAAGTCCCAGGGCTTACATATAGCATAAAACAGATTCAGTCTTGCTTAGAGTTAGTAAAATTCATTGCGTTATAGAAATACCAAATCCCAACCAGTATACTATTCTGTGTGGACTACCTAGTCCTGCAAGAAAAGGTACTTGAAAGTAAAAGCCAGATGAAGAAGCAAATGTCTCATTATATTTTTATTATATCCCACATTTATTCTTTTCATAAATAATACATATAATGCTGCTGCTTCCTTCTGTTTTTCTTAAGGAGGAACTATAACTCACCGCCTCCTGGTTTCTAGCCTGGAAACTGGCTCATAGTGAAGCTGTTGGGAAGGAACTAGAAATGCAGTGAAGACATGCTACTCTTTTTTTGGATTAAGGAATCATGGGATGGATACTAAGCAGTTTCCTGGTAAAAGTGGATGAAGGTTCTATTCTCCAAAAGGTGATAAAGCAGATTTTATCAGGTTACCAACCCGGCTTGCTAAATGTTTGATGAGAATATAGCCACAGAGTTGAGGGATGTTTAAAAAATACATTGAATCAATAAGTGCTTCCAAGCTTAATGATGTTTTCTACGCACATACAAGGTGGCAGTGCATTGGCATATCAATAATCCAGCAAGCAACATCACACGCATGGGTAAGCTTCATATGGAATTAAAGGAATTGCAAATTATCACGCTTAAAACAGAGTACTAAATCATTCAGAATTAATTCTTCTGATACAGCAATCATTTTGTTCTTCCTATTGCCCCCAACCTCCTTACTCTGAAGAAATTAAAACTATAGAGATATTTTTAAATGGAGTATAGATTTTATTAATGGGCTCCATCCCTCCCATCCCCACTCCAAGTATTATAAATGTTTTTAAGAAGAATGCTTGTTATAAAAATGATAAGAAGTAAAGGATAAGTCATGCTGGTTGGTGCTCTGTTTAAAACTAATTACCATAAGCTGAAGAGTACAGGTAGCCTTGACTTATGACCGTTCATTTAGTGACTGCTTGAAGTTACCACAGTGCTGAAAAAAGCAACTTATGACCAATCCTTGTAGTTATGAGTGTCACAACAACTCCATGGTGATGCAGTGGGGCCACGGTGGTGCAGTTGTTAGAATGCAGTACTGCACACTACTTCTGCTGACTGCCAGCTGCCTGCAGTTTGGCAGCCTTCCATCCTTTCAAGGTCAGTGAAACGAGGACCCATTGTTAGTGGTATATGTCTAAGTGTTATTGCATTTGCTATCTCCACAGTCATCTGATTGCAATTCAGGTACTTGGCAATAGGCCTGTGTTCACAATGTTTGAAGCAATCCCGAAATCAAGTGATTCCCATTACAAGGTTCCTAGATAGCTTCCAATAAGCAAAGTCATTGGGGAAAGCCAGATTTGATCAACACAACAAAAAAGGTTGTAAAGTCAGGGGCAACTCCCTTAACAGACACCTTGCTTAGTGATGGACATCCATCAGTACCAGTCTATCACTTGTGGTAATTGTGGTAATAAGCTGAGAACTACCTGTATTGTTGCCGCCACAAAATCAGTAGAATCAAGCTTGATTCCTGATGACTTCACGAATATGTCTGTGCAATATTCTTAACCCAGAAAGCATTTGTCATTGTCATCTCCAAGAATATTTTTAAACCTTCAGCCTAGCCACAAACTTTGGTACTTCTTGAAACTCACCAATCCAAATATTAATCAGATCTGACTCTACTTAGTTTCCATATCCAGAAAATGTCAGCCATATACGGTACTACTGCCTGCTGAGGTTGCTGCAGATATGGATTAATGTATTTTTTTCCTGGACAGATTACTTTTGCTTATTTTTATTTATTATTCCATTTCTTTCCATTTCATTTCATTTTCTGCATTAATTTGTGATTTTAAAAAGAGCCTCTCAATATAGCATTTCAATTCATGGTGTTCTGTATAAAAACTTATGAAGATTGCCATCTCTACCCTGAAGAGGTTCTCCTGACTACTAATATGTACTAATGTTCATCAGCTTGAGATCACAGGTCTACCTGAATCTCTCAAATATGCATACAACTCCATTATAAAGATAAGCTATTTTGAAAACATGGATTCCATGTTAATCAGTGTTTGAAATTTCGCTACAGGTATTGGAGCGAAGGTTCAAGATTCTAAATGAAATGCATTAGTTTATTGATTCACAGTGTTCAATAGAGAGAACAGAAACAGTTTTAGGTCTAAAGGAACAAAGAATATAAAGGACAATATATACAGGCAGTACAGTGGAAAAATCAACAGTTCAGAGCAGTTTCTTAACCTTGGTCACTTTAAGATGTGTGGACTTCTACTTCTGGCTGGGGAATTCTGGAAATTGAAGTTCTACACATCTTAAAGTGGCTAAGTTTGAGAAAAACTGACCTAGAGGTATAACATATGAATAGAAAAACATTACTGCAACAATGTGAATTAGAAAATCAGCATAAGAATGGCATAAGAACACAAGCTAAACAGCTAATAAACTGCCTGTTACTATTAAATATGTCCAGCCCAATTAATTCAATGTATCCTAAACTGCCTATGTTGTTCTAATAATATATCACTTTACTATTAAGCCCAAATAAATTCATAACTGTTTGATCAGTGTCACTTGAACAGGAGGCCCCATGGACTGTGTAGGCTGGAGCACTTTTGTCTTCTGTTATATCAGTGTAGCACTTGTTACAAAAATATGCAGGGACACAGCAATTGCAGCCTGCTTATCTTATTGAACAAAAGGGTTTATAGAAGATTCTTCCCAGGATTAAAAGCAGGTATCAATTAGCAAAAGATGGCAATTGAATTGAAGCTTTCAGCTGATGTAATAAACCTCAAAGGAGGTGGAGGCAAGATGGTACAAGTCAGCAAAACCCACAGATTTAATTACTGTCAAGTAATTGCAAGAAGAACCATGCATTCTTTCCAATATACTGGAAAGAGAAAGTTCATAGCCTTAAACTATTTATGGCAAGTAATAGACTTTTCATTAGGACTGAGAAATGAAAAAGGTATCTTCAGTCTTTTCAAAACAATCAAAGCAACAGAAATGTGGAACACAAACATTAGTAAGGAAGGATTATGCAATAGATGATTCTTTTCTTATTCTTACACAAAACATTTAGCATTGATAACTAAACTTGAAGAAAATGCCATGATCAAAAACAAAACAAATATTACTTACCCCTTTCTCCTATCCCTCTTCTTGTTTACTTTTTGAGGGCTACAACAATGCAGAAGGAATGACTTGATATATTTTCTAAGTCAACAGACTTCTTTTCTGTTCACAAGGGGAGAGTAACAAGGAGGACACAAGTAGTAGAGAGGATCGCTCTAGTCTATTAAGCAAATAAAATAAAATTTAATTTAACCAGATCTCCACTAGAGAGCTAAAATTTGAGAATGATTTTGATTGAATGAGGTCCCTGAGATCCCAGTAAAAAGCGAAGACATTGTCACCACAGACAGTCCTTGTTCAACAACTGGTCACTTAGCAACTGTTCAAAGTTACAGTGGACCTCCCTGTAGCTACTTATGACTCATTTGACTGCAATTTTTGGTGTATCCTGCACGTTTCTGGTGTTTGATTCCAATTTCCAGGAAAAAACCCACTTATTGGGGAAAATAGGTTTGCTTAACAACCACCATATTCATGTGGTGACCCACTTATTGACTGCCACAATATACACCATAATTCTGGGTTCAATTAAGATATAATTTGAGGATTACCTGTACCTGAAAACACTGCAGATGGGATTTGGTTTGTAGTGTAACTATTCAGTCAAAGGAAATGGAACCCAAAGATCTAGCATCCCACACATAGCATATTGTTTGCTAGATGACTTCTTCTCTATTTGTAAATATGAATTAGACTAATATTTTTTTTCTAATTTCCATGTTCGTATTAGGATTTTTGTAAACTAGGACATAGTTTTCCCATTCCTATTCCCATTAGGAATAATTTTGAGCTCTCATAAAGATATATATTTTGATAGAGAATTCCACTAAACAATATGCAAATTGACTTTCACTTGCTGTCCTTTCAGCTTTTTGGCATCCTGCATGGACCCCATTGAGGATTTGCTTGAAAGAATCTCCAGTTCTCTGGAGCAGATATGGAGTCTTCCAAGGGAATCTATTTGACCTACAGTGCCTGATCTTGTCCAGATAGCCACAACTGGACACATATTCACTAATCATCCTGGCTCCCAAATGATGCCCATTATTTTATCTTTCAAGGTAGCCCATTCTGCTTTTAAAAGTAGAGATGGAGCCAGAGATTTCTACTGGTGTATGTTATTTGCAACCATTAACTATTTTCTGTAGAGATATGAAAGGTAGTAATCTGCCTTCAAGGATTAATGTAAGGATTTTTAAAAATGTGCTTTTGAATCACATTTTATATAATATTTTGTTCAGTGTAACAAGAACAATCAGCATATATGCCCATCATGTTATCCCTTCTAATCTTCCTGGCTAAACAAACTGCAGAAGTGGAACAGTAAAGAAAAAAAGTCATAAAATAAGAAGAAAAAATACAACTTAATCTAGTTTATACCAATACCATTCCCTATACCCCTCTATAAGCTTTAGCCATTAAAATGATTCTTGCTTCTTCTATGTCCAATTATCATTTCAGATATTTTCTTATGTTCTTTTCATTTCTTACTCCTCTCTTTTTGAGGATTTCATAAATTCCATCCAGCACAACTTTCTCTTCTATGTCCTCTCACCCTCTGCATTAATTCTTCATGTATTTATTTTGGGAGTCAATTCTCCTTTGTTTTCTTACAACCTCCATACTGTATATATCTTTCATTCTGGTTACTCATTTTGATATTCAGTTCACATTTTCTCAACACCCATTCATTCTTGACCCTATCTCTTCTTGTTTAATTTCAGGGAGACCCAAAAGAACATGTTAGGCATAGATCATCATGTTAAAAATCTATCTATGTGGTNATAATCCATCATATCCACCAATTTGGTGCTGTACTGATACTCAGATCAATATAGGTGTAACATAAAGGATGAATGATTACGAACATATAAAGCTAACAGACAGGATACAAATCTAGTAAGTAAATAAAAATTCCCCCTTCCCAGCAAGATCAGTCAATGGCCAGCAGCATCCCATAAAAACTCAGATAAGTACCAGACAAGGTTAGATCCAAATTATAGAGGCAATATACTGAATGTGAAACACTTTTGAACATTTGAATTTCAGTGAACAAATGTGAACCAGGATTAGCGTTACTCAATGACAGTGGGTGGGAGAGAGACTAGTGACCCAGCAGTATCAGAGTTTGCAAAAGATAAATTGGAGAAATGATTTGCAGCTATGAAGTTGGATGTCTTTCAAAAAAGCATAATAAAGAAATGGAAGGCATCCTAATGAGAAACCTGCAGGTAAAAAAGAGAAAAAGCAGTATCCCAAGACCTTATAATTACCAACTTTGACAATATGCTCCTTTAGTCTCTCTCTTCCATATAAAAAGATGGTTCTTTTTTACTGCTTCCTTTATTCTTGTGATTGCCTATATTTATCATTCAAGAATGGCTGCCAAAAATACTCTCCTCCTCCCCCTCCCCCCCGCCACTGCCACTTTTAAAAAAGAAAGAGAGAAGTGGCCAAGAAACTTAGAATGGTTTAGTTTCATTCATAGCTTATTTGTTTGGAAGAAGTGGGAAGGAAAATTGTATTTGTTTGATCCTGTCTTACAACTATGAAAACTGGCATTCAAAATACCTAATCACACGAGTAGCACTCCAAAATATGGTGCCAGTAAACACCATGCAAATTGTTTGCATGCATGAAGGTTTTAGTGCAGCTCCTGAATGTTTGTGTCATAACAATTCGGATTTTGGGATAATTGTTCAAAAATGAGATAAAAATATAGTATTATAATGAGTTGCTTTGTTTAGCTAGTATTATTTATCCTCAGGAACATGTACCAGTTTCCCAAAAAGGAATAGGTATTGTAGGCACTTTAATTCTTGAGCAAAATGAAATACAACTCAACTGCAATTACTTATTATTTCATATATGTCTTGTTTAAAGAAAACATTTGCTTCCATTTATATTAAGGAAGGGGTGAAAATGGTTTAGCTTATTTTTTTTTAAAGTGACCTAAATCCTAATTCCAGAGCCTATGTATATGACTTGGTACCTAATTAAATGACTCTTAAAATTAAATTAAATCCTGCTCTTTAAAAAAAAGTGTAATGCATTCATATCTTTAAAATGACTATGTGAGGGGGAATGTGAAATTTCCAGTAGCAGTTTTTTTTTTTCTTTAAAAACACCTATCACCATTACAGAACAGTGTTTCTCAATCCTGCAAGATTTAAGATTTGTGGACTTCAACTCCCAAAATTCCCAAACCAGCATGCTGACTGTGAAACTCTGGGAATTGAAGCCCACACTTCTTGAAATTCCCACGGTTGATTTAAACACTGATGCAGAATATAATCTAGAAAATGTCTGTGTGCCCTTTGAATTTTTTCAGCCCAAGGGTGCCCTTTGTCTTTGTGTTCTGCCAAAAGGTAGGTGGCATAACTGATGACTTGACAACATCATTAGAACATAGATAGGATTACAGTGAGGGGAAAAAAAACATATTCATGTATACTGGATGCATCAGAGAATATTCTCGAGGGCTTCAATTGTGCAAATTCACCTGCCACTTTGATTTTTTTGAACACTTTGGACATCTCTAGCTAGCTACAATACTCTACTGCAGAAGAAATAACTTATGAGTAGGAACTCCAACCTGAATAGATGAATCTTCTCCTATTGCTGCATTTTAGAATCACATTGGCATGGTTTCCTCAGCTGTTGACTAGCAGTTACACTTTAAGATACTGGTTATATCTCCAGTATTTGGAATCATCCAAATAATAGGGTTTAAAACATGAGATTAGCAAAAACAATGAAAGAGAAGTTTACACTTCATCTGCAATCAGGATTGTTGATATATGTTGTTTGTCAGTACTTGAAATAAGGTTTGGGGGGAGTGTTTGTTTTTGTTTTGTGTTGTTTCTTGATAAAGGAACAATGAAGAAGACTTTTGAGCAACATGGTTAAGATTTTTAGATTTTTACACACATGCATACATACATAATTACCAAACCCTTTTCCTTTTTTCCTTTTTTAAATAATTGCTAATCCTAACCAATTCTGAGATTGTATTGATAGATAGATAGATGATAGATAATAGATGATAGATGTCCCAAACATGTTTTTTTTCAAGAGGCAACTGAACTTTCNNNTTTTTCTTTGAAGATGTTTCACTTCTCAAGCAAGAATCTTCTTCAGCTCTGACTGGATGGTGGGCAATGGAAGGATTTATATTCCTTGCAGACAGCTGGTCATTTGCACTCTTTCAGAGTCATTAAGGCCACCTGAAGGTTTATCTCTGTCATCAGGATCACCTGTTGGTGCAAATGGGTGTGGAGCCTTCTTGGAACTGTTGAAAGGGCTGTCTTGTAGACTGGAGATGGATGTTGTCATATCCCCCTCCCCATTGAGAGGGGGCTGTTCAATTTTGACATAGATAGCCTGTTTTATCCCTCTTTCAAACCAGCGGTCCTTTCTATCCAAAATGTGGACTTTGCTGTCTTCAAAAGATGATAGATAGANAGACAGACAGAACACACATAGGCATTGTATATTTATATGTTTATTTTGTTGATTAGTTTAGCATAATACAATAAAAGTTTTTTTTACAAAAAGAACAGAGTTGAGAAAAGCAGCTTATTTTTTTTACTAACTCCAAAGAAAAACATTATCAAAAGAATCAGCTGTAAATTTCTAGGACTCCTTCCATGAAAGGGATGCTTCAGGTTATTGGACAAAGAGAAATAAATGCTGAGTACTGAAGAGTTTGAGGAACATTTGCCCCTAGGAACGAAGAAAAGCAAGATGGCGATCTGTGCAAAACAAAGATCAGACATCGATTTTCAGACGCTGTAACATTTTCAACCGTTTAACCTATTGCATCTCTCAACTCTGTGTCACATAAATAACATAGGTTATTAGTGCAGAGACAGAGAAAGGAAAAGGAAGCACATGATGCAATTTATAAACAATTATCTGATGTGACCAAATGATGATTTTCTGAAGGGTTAGTGCTGCATGGAGGTCAATGAAACAAGAGGTTTCTCTTGGAGTTTCTCCAGTTCGCTTGAGAACTGGATTTTGAGCTGATTAATTTTAAATGGGCAGAGGGCAATCTATAAACATATAGGAGATAATTTGTTTGCCTAATCAATTTTTCCAAAGCAAAAATGCAAGCCAATGCATAGTGATACCAGAATCTCCCCTTGAATTTCTCAATTTGAAAATTGATGGCTACAAAAAATTGTACAGCATGTNAAAAAGACTGCATGTGGACTTTTGATTGTTAGCTGAGCCCACTATCATTGTAATTCATTACTATAACTCATCTTCTTCTGTTTCCTTCCACCTTTACCAATATTAGATCCTTCTCCAGAGAGCTAGGCTTTGCATATTATATCCAAAATAGTATAATTTCACTCTAGGTTGATTTTTTTTTCAGTGATCCATTGTTTGTTTTCTTGGCTATCCACAATAATCTCAGGAATCTTCTCCAACACAATTCTTCAAAAGCATCAAGATTCTTCCTATCCTGCTTATACAAAGTCCAAGTTTTGATTCCTCTGAGTATTAAAAGGAATACTATGGCTTGCACAATTCTCATCTTTATAAATATAAACACAGCATCTGAATATCTTTCCCAAGGCCTATCAATTGCTAATCCATGGTGTATTTCTTGATTGCTCATTCCTTTACTGTTAATCATGAGACACAATTAAGTTGCAGTTGAAAAATGAGTAAAGAAAGAGAAACAGAGCAAAGCCAATACAGATAGATTTATCCATCATCAGTGATTTGCATGCTCCTAACATAAGAAATTTCAGGATTACAAGCGCAGTGGCTAGGGAACTGTGATAAATGAAATTGGTTAGGTTCGTAACATTTAATGTGCATTGGATAATAAGAATAATAACCATTATTCAATGCACTGTGTCCTCTATATGCATGTGACACACAACACCTGAAGAAGCCATAAAGTGTCTGGCAGAAAGTGAAACACTACAGTATTTAGAAACTAAAGAATCACACACATTAAGGTAAAAATTACTTTAAAATGGCCAAACTTAGGATTGAGGTATGTGAGATAACATGATAAGGAAAATGAAGTTGGCATTAGTACTTTATAATTGCTAACCAAAATCAAATCAACAGTCAAGCAAAACAACAACAGCAAGAGAATCAACTGTCTTGGCAGTGCAAAGAAAGCGGGGTGGGAAGAGGAAGAGAAGAGATGACAAGACAAGACAAGACAAACTTGAGTTTGGATCTTTGCTCTATGGTAAAGTAAATCATTCATGGTAGAAACCTTAAGATCCTACAACTTGGTATTTAGTGATATGTTCTAAATTGCTCACCCAGCATGTCTGTGTTCCCACCCAATACAAACCTTTTCCAAAGCCAATAGGTACTGCAGCTTCAAGGGATCATAATATCTGTGATACCATTTTTGTAGACATCGTTGTCAAATAAGGCAGTAAATTTGGTTTCAAGACAGTGGAGCAGAGTGGAGAAATGCCACTATGGGACAGATATGTACACAATATTACGATAAATGTTTGATCTAACTTGTAAGCCAATGAGGAACAAAAAGAAACCTTACAGAGTTACACAGCATCATGGAAACATGAAGATGACTTTTTGATATTTAATCTAGTTTTATTTTCTCTATTTCTCAGAGATTCTCAAAGTGCTCAACCAGAGACTTTTTCCCATTATTGTTTCATTTTGTTTTTAAGTGGACTTGCCAAAGGTTGAACTTGAGACTTTCTGAAGAAAAGCATACATTCTGTGTCATAACTATGACCATTTTTCTACCTAATTTGAATGTCTCTTTATGTCTTCTAAGTCCACAAAGTTTATAGACCTTACACAATTTTGCCAGTTGCTTCAGTTTACTCAGCTCTTATGTATATAAGTCCATGTACTTTTATTTTTATTGTCCAACCATCCATCCTTGCACCAATTTTTAAAAACAAAATAAGTACTGTCACTTATTAACTTTCATTTCATATAGAATCTTAAAAACCAAGGTTGCATTTTTTAAATTTGATGCCTCCCTTTCATACATACTCCTAAGTAGAATTCCACTCATTCCACTAGAATTCTAATATGAAATCTCATGGTACACTATTATAATTACATTGTAATGATCTCTGAGGGGTCTTTATTCTGATTTCCCCAGTAGAGAAAAAAGAACGATTCTGTGCAGTTTATTTGTATATGGCTAATAAACACTCAGCTGCTGGGAACATATTTTGTTGGTGTTTAGTATGGACATTATTTTAGCAAAATTTATTGTGATATCTTGTTTTGCATGAGACTATCACTGATTGAAGATAGAGGGAGAAAATCCATGCATACCTTCACCAAAGCCACAGTTACTGAATTGCATCAAATACCGGTATATATGCAATACTTGCAAAGCAAGAGTTTCTCCACTAGAGGGAGGTTATATGTACATCTTTACATTTTGTCTATGTACAGAAGAAGCTTACTTGAAACAGATCACACTTCTTAAGTGAGCTCTTAAAACTACAGTAAATATATTCAGGGTTGGTACCAAATTTAAATGGGCAACACAGACCTAGTTTTGGTTGCCTTATTGGTGCTTCACACATACCAACAAATTTCTGCTATGGAGTGCTGGTTCTATGATTATTGTTTCAAGTGTCCACCACAACCTGGGTGTCCAGTAATAAAGGTCCCGCCTCATCATTTGCTGTCGCATCACTCTGTACAGACTGCCCACTGAAATATTTCAGCTATTTAGCTATCTATCATCTAGAGTATCTATCTATCTATCTGTCTGTCTGTCNTCACACTTCTTAAGTGAGCTCTTAAAACTATCTCACCTTTGTGACTTTGGGTAGTTTACAATTGAAAAAGAGTAGCAAAACAAAACAAAACAATAACCCCTCAATAAGAATTGTTAAAAGAATTAAAAATAATTAAAAACCATACAATGCAAAAACTGGAAGAGCATAGACATTTAACAAGAGTACAGCCATTATATTATAACATCTATCCCATTGTAATTCTATGCCTCCATAGTATGGTGATTTTATTATGGTTTTATCTTAATATATTATGTCCCCATTGTATTGCTTTGAATTGCATTGCATTGCATTGTGTATGTATATATGCTGACACTTTAAACTAAATTTGTATATTAGTGATTGCATGTCCCCTGTAGATGCCATATAATACATACATACATACATACATACNTACATACATACATACATACATACATATGCAAGCAAGCAAGCAAGCTCCATGCCACATTCTAATTCCCAGGTGAGATGGCAAAGCCAGTCTTTAGAAGGGCAGCAGTCAGACCAAGCCTGACCTTGAGGGGAATGATGTTCCATAGGGCAAGTACAGCAGCAGAAAAGGCCTTCCCCATAGACCCCATCAGTTGACACTCGTTAATTGACAGAACCTATAAGACTCTTCTGCCAGCCTAATGGGATAAATAGCTGTCACCAGGGAGAGGCAGTTCCTTAAATTTCACCCCATGCTATGCAGAACTTTATAGCTTACCACCAGCACCATGAATTGAACCCAGAAGCAAATTGGTAACCAATATAGCTTGAAGAGCAGAGCTGTTATAGGTGCAGATCCAGAGGAATATTATGGTTGATGGTATCAAAGGCTGCTGACAAGTCAAGAAGAAAACAAATTTATGTGCTATCCTCACCCCCCACCCCCCACCCCATCCACTATAGGTAATCAAAAAGTATGACCAATGCTGTATTATCATGCTGGATGCCACCTTAATTTTCAGTCTCTAAGGCACTTTAAAATAAATACTTTAACACAGCACACAATTCTCAATCATACCTAGAATGTATCCAAAAGAGCCTTATATTCACAAGATTACTGCAACACCTTCCTCTTTCTTTCTCAGAAGGACCATCGTAACCCCACTCTTCAGTCTTTAGAAGCTCAATAGAAAAACAGCATTGTAACAGCCTTTCTAAAATCTACCCTGGGGCATTCTCTCCTTAGGAGATTCAAAAGAGTAGAGCCATCCTATCCAATAATTCATTCGGAATTTCTTCCTGTGTTACCTCTCCATTTGCCTTCCCTGCTAGATCATACACGATGGGCAAATTCCACCTAGACCAGAAAACACTCAGGCCTGAGGCTTAGAGCGTTTTATAACCAGCATCTTGAATTGTATCCAGAAAAAAAAACCTGACAGATGTAGCAGCTCTCTCAACTGAGGTGTTATATGGATGAAACAACTCTCACAATCAGTTAAAA
Source organism: Ophiophagus hannah (assembly GCA_000516915.1). NCBI lineage: Eukaryota > Metazoa > Chordata > Lepidosauria > Squamata > Elapidae > Ophiophagus > Ophiophagus hannah. Next base: position 144,275 of record AZIM01000929.1, read on the forward strand.
GGCCGAGAAAAACAGAAGCAAGAGATTGGTTTTTTTTTAAAAAAATCCTTGTGAACAAATCTTGGTGCTGTTGCACCTCACAATCCCTGTATTTTGAATTCAGCAACGTGCATGCCATCTGTGAAGATTGCTTTGTGTGTGCTGTGATGGCTGACAATTCTTTTGAACCATCCAAGTACAGTTTCAGATTCTGAATCAATTTGTCCTTTGTCATTCCAGTGTCTGCAGGACTTAAACTCTGATGAGAGGCTAACAGACTTTTAGACTATTCTTTAACTGTAACTTCTGCTGGGTGTTGATTGTCTAGAAGAGGTGTCTGCCTATTCAGCTTAAAATAGATTTTAGTTTTATGAAGGGCAGCTCTGGAAATGTTTTAAATAAGCAAATAAAATGACATTTGCCTCAACTATGTTGAGCCCACTGGCTGAGGCAGGAGGACCAATGACCTTAATGACTGAGTAATAATTGAACAGTGGCAGATATGAATCAAATTATATGGAAATTAAACTCAAATGAAAATGTAACATTTTAGTAATCAACATGGGATGCCATTTAATTCAATTAGCACTGCTGTGTGTATACAGGGTATCCATTTGGAATTCCATAGACACAAATACTCTTTCCAAAGCTCATCTTTTAATGTAGAATGTACATATCCTTGAGTCAAGATAAGGAATAGAATAGAATAGAACAGCAGAGTTGGAGGTCTTCTAGTCCAACTCTGCTCAGGTAGGAAACCCTATACCATT
>AZIM01000929.1:162856-179473 GCA_000516915.1 Ophiophagus hannah
ATCTATCTATCTATCTATCTATCATCTACCGATATCTGTCTACCTATTTGTCTATCTAGCTCCCCTTTAGCAACACTGAAGAAAGGGCATCACACCTTGTTAGGGTAAAGAATGTACCTTATATGTATATTATGAGCTTGCCTAAATCAGCTTGGCACTCCACATACATAATATAATTAATATATTGTTTAATAAGTGCCATTGCCTGATCATGGCCTCTTTTTATTAGTTCTTAAAGTGGGAGCTGTAGAACTGATTCTGAAGCATTGTTCAAAAGTTATAAATATTTCCAACTCCTCTTTTTTAGTGATGAGATTAATAGGTCAACCATTAATGCAGTGAGAAGAAAGGAGGTAATAAAGAGCTTAATCTTCCATATACACCTAATAACTGTAAGTAACTGCACTATCTTTATTACAAATGCACATGTAGGAGAAGGAGTGGCAGAACTGAGAGGTCAAAAGAGGGATCAGCTCTAGAATCCCTACATAGTCAAAAGAGAACTAAGTTCAACCTCCCTTGAATTCTGTTGGTCCTTAATAACAGGTGCTATTAATTGAGAAGATTCCTGCGCATAGGCATGATTAGCAATAAATTAGCTTAATTGAACCTCCACTAGTGGATCTAATGTTTCACACCAGACAGCATAGCCAAGTCCCGTTGTACTCTATTTTCAGATTATACTAGTAACTCCTATTAAAGGTTTTTTTTTTAGAACAGCTGAATATTCAAAATATCTGTTGGTGTAATGATTATAACTGTGCACATTGATTTATGGACCTTGTTGATGTAATAAACACAATAAGTACTGTGCTGGGTTCAACAGGCCATAAAATAACAATTGAATTTGAGAGAGAAGAGAAGAGAAAGAGAGAGAATGGTTTATAACTTGAAAATTAAAATGAATTATTTTTATTATCTTAGGTAATAACATTAATCTTTTTTCACGTTTCCAAGACAACAAATGTTACATACATACTCCATTGACTTTTAAAAGTATAACACACTATAATACATTTCATTGTCTTAAATTAGTTGATCTACATTAAACATCAGGAATAGGCAAGTGTTTTTTTTATATATTAGAACTGTAACAATAGAAGATACTGAAGAATTGAAGGAAAAATGTAAGAGGTGTTAGATAAAACATCAAGAAAGGATGAAGAACTCTTAGTAGCTGTTTGGAATGCAAAACATGAAGATGCAGAGAAATCTGGAATTACACAAACATTTTGTCAGAGTATGCACAGTAATGAAGGAGATGTGTAGGTTATTAAAGTTTTTCAGAGAGAATTGCTTATTATCTGCTTCAAACTTTATAGAAGCAAATTCCTCTCACTGATATTTCTATATTTTTTTAAAATCAGAATTACTGCATACTACATTAAAGAAGGTGAAGAAGATTATTTCTATCGGCCAAGACACTTTAACTACAGATTGTGGAAAAGACTGAATTATTTATGTCAATTACCCAAGCTAATTATACAAAATTTTAAAAAGGTAAGTGTGCCCCCCAAAATGGACCAGTAATATGTGCAGGCAGAATTTAAGAACAATGTAAGGAACAGATTTAATATATATTTAACTTATGCAAAAAAGAGCTTGAGGAGCGTTTTAAAAGGAAATTGTCTGAGTGACTTTCAAAATAACCTTCTATGACTTCACAATCAAGAATATCAAGAAATAGAAGAAAATAACAAGAAAATGAAAAAAAAATTCCAGTGGTTATGCATTTTTGAGCCAGTAGATCATAATCTAATTATTTGGTATCCCGATGTTTTGCCAGCAATTGTGACTGGTATCTTCAGATGTTGTTGCTTAAATAGTTAGAACATGGTCTATTAACCTGGAAGCTCATCACCATGGCACTAATGCTGGCTGTGAAAAATATGTAGATCAACAAATCCTGCATCCAACAAGTGTTTGGACTAGATGATCTCAAAAGTTAATGTTGTGATTCCAAGATCAGAGAACTTACAGGGAAAGGTCTCAAAATGTACTCAAACGTAATCTCAGAAGAGCTCTAACAGAAGGAAATGAAGTTAAAGGTTGATAAAAGACTATATTCCAATCTTTTACAACTGGGATTACAAAATGTGGAAATATCTTCAGAGAAAGAGTATACTCATGAGCGCAATTTTAAAAAGTGACAGCTGTCAATAGGAAAACATCAAATACAAATGAAACATCAATTGAACTGTGTAAAGCTACAGGAGGAAAGGTAGCTCTTTGGACTCTATCCCATTTATGGGTCCTTGGAACTCTCTGAGCTTGCTGGTTTTCCTGAAAACGTTTCATTACTAAACTAGCTAACATCACCAGTGCTATGTTACCTAGTTTAGTAATGAAATGCCTTCAAGAAAACCAGCAAACTCAGATAGCTCCAAAGTCCAAACATCCAAAGTTCAACAATGAGCTACAAATATTGTCTTCTACTTGTTCCCCATTTACCTTCTTCACAGCACAAACATCTGGCCAAATCTTTTCTGACTGGGTCCCCATTAGATTGTCCTTACCTCATCTCCAACCCATAGGTAAAAGGACAACCTAGGCATGTATAAAATCAGTTTGATTTTGCTACACAGTATTTCAGACAAAAATCAAATGATTGCAGTCAGTTAACAACAGGCAACAGAAGCAAGATAGGGATTGGCGATGGAGACATCAGATTTCATGCCAGTATAGTTTTCAAGGATGGGTGAATAACATTAGCTCAGTGATGAGGAAAGCTTGCATGTCAACAATATGGTATGGGAAAGACTATAGCCAAGGCAAAAATCAGAGTATAGAAAGAAAGGAAATGCAAGGAAATAGAGTTAGTAAGTAATAGACTTCTTGAACTACTTCCCCACACAGCAACACTTTGCTTAACAGGTAACAGTAAAGACCTATACATGGAAAAAGTAATGCAAGATCAATAGACAGGAACACAGGATTAGAATGCAAACTTAAGAGGTAAACTAAGGAGGAAATTTACTTTTGTTTTACTACAATAACCATAGCAAGGCTACTTCTCATGCTATAATAGGAATATATTTGTTTCTTTTAATCAAAATTAATTCCTCACAATAAATCACATACTATCTATCACATTTTGCTTGCATTTTCATTATTAAGAGTTCTCTATTTTACCACTATTATAAACATTTTACTAAGATACACAAAAATCATGTACTTGCTTTATTGTTTCATCATTTATGTATAACTCCATTCTGTTTGTTAAATAGAAATACCATATTCTAAGATGCCCACTACTTACTGTATCTTACAGTCTTTCAAACATTTGCTGAAAATCATCCAAGATCTCAGCAAATAATATAATACAGGTTGTCCTTAATTTACAACTTTAATTGACTCCAGAATTATGGTTGTAAGTATTGGTCATTAAGTGGGTGATCACAGGACCTTACCTGATTTTACAACTTCTTTTGCAGTGGTCATTAAACAAATGCCATTGTTATTAAATGAATCCATTGTCTGTAATGAAAAATCAGAAATAAATACCCGTTTCCAGCAAAAGAAATCACAAATCATGGTCATGAATGTCCAAAATATGGTAATGTGATGGGGAGGGGAAGGTAGTTGTCATAACTTTGAATTCAGATTATAAGTAACCCCAGGGAGGTCCATCATATTTTCAAATGCTCATTAATTGTTTCACTCTAATCTGTCATAAGATGAGGTATATCTGTGTCAGAGGTGGTATTCAGCAGGTTCTGACCAGTTCCGGAGAACCGGTAGTGGAAATTTTGAGTAGTTTGGAGAACTGGCCAATACCACCTCTGACTGGAGATTTNGTAAAAAAATTTGAAACCCACCACTGATCTGTGTTATCTGCACATAAAAGCATAAAAACTATACATTCCTGATCAACACAATTGTAACCTCACCACAAGAGTTCCTTACACACTTATCCAGAAATACATGAAGCAAGTGTGGAAACATCATATAAGAGCCGTGATGGTGCAGTGATTAGAATGCAGTGTTGCACTAAATCCCAACTGGCTCAAGGTTGACTCAGCCTTTCATCCTTCTGTTGGTAAAATGAGGACCCAGATTGTTGGGGGGCAATACATTGACTCTATAAACTGCTTTAAAGCACTTGTAAAGCACTGTGAAGCAGTATATAAGTCTAAGTGCTATTGCTAAGTGCTATATATCGTTATTTTATTCCCTGATCTATGTTGAAACATTCAAATATTCATTTATTTTCATCTATGCTTTACTTTCATTGTCTTTCCCATTCAGCAAACAGCCTCCAACTCAAAGATTATTCCAAAGCTGAAGCCCATTTGTTTTATCCTACATTTTCACAAGATCAAGAAACATGCAACAACCTTTCTTTCTCTTTTTTATATGTTACCCACTGACCTGCTAAACAAAAATATGATCTCCACATCTCCTGCCTAGCATAAAGTCTTACTGTGTACTACTTCTAAAATCATGCTAATTGTCATCTCTCCTACTTTTTCAGTGAGAAAACTGCTAAAATGCTTTCTTAGCCACACTTAACAAATAGGTCTTCCTGTAGTTTTTGGGTTCACTCTTGTTACCTTTTCCTTTGGTATGAGAAAACAGTTATGGGATTCTTCTAATCATTAGACAAGATGCAGTTTTCACACACAGGCACTCTATTAGCAAAGCAGATCCATATTTTAACATTTCTCCAGGCACTGACATCTGAAGCTTTATCATTTTTCAAAATTATTACGGCATGTTTTCTGTTCATCAATCATTCCTTGCAGGCTTACATTTATTGCATTGTTTCAGTTCCATTCGCTGACACTGTGCAAATCTCTAAAATACTTCTTCCAATATTCTCCCTTATTGCAGAATAATAATTAATTTGTCCCATATAATTAATTCATATTTACTCTTAATTACGTTCACTATGCTGGAAGTCAGCCCTCCCACCTTTACACAGTTTTCTATTTCCATCAAAATCACTCTGCATTTTCTGTATGTCTTTTAACCTCATTTGTTTCTTGACCCATATCTTCAACTTATGGCTCACCTTATATAGCAAATATACCCGTATTATTAAAATTGTAAGAGATGGTGTAAGAGATGAGAGGTAAATTAAAAAGGGAGGAAAACATTAACAGTATGAGATACAGCAGTAAAAACTGAGTGACAATACTTTGTAGAAAATGAAGAAATGTAAAAGTTTTTATTAAAATAAGAATGGAAAGCTTAATCTCAAGCTTAATTTTAAACAGTAAAAAAACGGACTTAATGAATTTATAATTTATAGGAAGCAAAGGTAATGGATTATTTTATTTTCTTGGTTCAAGAATAAGTAAAGATGGACAGTAGAAAGAAATTAATCCTAGAGATGAAGGGATGACAAATTTGGACAAGATTATGAAAAATAAGGATATTTCTATGACAATAAAGATAGAATTAGACTGTTCTTTTTTACCCTAGTGGTAATGTATCACTTTGACAGTTGGATACAGAAAGTGCAAGGGAAAGGCAATAGATGCCTTTGAATTATAGATGTGGAGATGGTTACAATGACTATCACAGATGGCAAAAAGAGGTAATCAGTCCAGGACTAGGCTATGCAGAGCTTCTGATTCAAAAGAAAAGAGCTGCACTCAGGTCTTTCTGCCAAAGCTATATTTTCTTGGGATCACAAAGCAGCTTCTGAGGAAAGCTGAATAGCTATAATCAAGACTTACTGCTCCCTTGTGGCAATGAACACAAAGCAGGGAGTCACATATTTCAAGTGGCTTATGTGAGCAGATAATGAATGAGAAATAAAGATGGATTTGGAAAATAAGACAGGCTAAGACAGTGAGCGTGCACCCATACCGTCATTAGCCATTGAGCTCAGCTGAGTGGCATTTAATGATCTAACTGGATACGTGCTGGATGAACATTAAATATTTGATTGCTTATCAGCCAGTAATGAAATTTTTATCCAACCTGATGCTTTCTAAATATGTTTGGATTACTACTCAAAAAATTCTCAGTCAATATAGCCATTCTGAGTATTATGCCAAATTTTAATTATACACCCGCACCCCCACATACAGATATACATAGCACACACACACACACCCCATTCTGATTGGTCTTACGGGAAACCCATTTCCTTCCATTTATTTTTCCAAAGGAAAGCATTTCAGCAAACATTTTGTGGTGGAATATGGAAAATACTGAAAGATTCTTATATAAATGAAATAACACAAATGAAAGTTTTTGAATATTGGAACAGAAATCTAAACATTTGGAGGGGGGGTTAGGAGTCCAAACTGCCTAATATAAGAGAATTCCCATGAATATTCTAGAATAGTTTCCATTGGAATTATGACACCAAGAACGATTATCCTTTTGTAACATTTGAGCAAAATTATAAATTTTCAATTTGGCTTATATAGAGTAGTGATGTTTATAATTTTTAACATTAAACTAATTTTCAGTGTCCAATACTACTTTTTCAGAGCTCTAGAATAACTAGAAAAAATTCATAGCCACAGATGATTCTGATTTTATTTATTTCTATTTTCAAGCTGCCAAACTAAGCTTTTCTAACTACCTAGCCTGAATAGTATCTTACTGATAAAAGGAGGGGAGACATAAGCCATCTTCTAAAAAAGCCCATTCTTACTTTCATAATAGCATTAATACACATTCATCAAGCTCAGTTTACTTTTTCTTGGGGCCATTTTTATGAACATTTATTAACACGATATTTCTCCTAGTAATTGCCTTCTGACCCTACTCATAGAAAATTTTAATCACTATTATGTAGAATCATTTCAATAAAATACACTTTTTAAATTCTCTTATAATTTACTTATTTATTTTATGTATTTGTTGGATTTATCTCCACTACAATTGAAAAGACCCCAGTTTACATTGATAAATTCCATCCATCAGTGCAAAAGGAATAAACTGCCCATTGTAAAAATAAATCAAATAATACAATAAATAAACTAGCCCTAATATGTTACATCTGATGTTGTGAGCTCATTTTTCAGACTTACTGAACAAGAATCCTGTTTTTAGTGACTTAAATAATGTAAGGTCAGCTCAAATTCCAGAATTAATGGGTACGTATCACTAAAAATAGTCATTTATGTTACCCTAAAGTGACTGAATGTAGGCTTACTAAAATAGATTAGCATTTTTACTTCCACATCACCAATGAGTTGCTCAAACTAAGAGATAATCCCTCAGCATAGAATACTACCACTGAATAGTTCATGATCAAAAAGAATAAAGTCTTCCATTTTACAAGTCATTTGTATTGGCTGCAGGTTGATGCAGCATTTATCTGTAAGAAAACGTGTTTTACCTATTTTACCTAAATGCATACCACATTTAGTTGCTTTCCAATTCTGTCCAACTCTATATTTAACTGGCTGTTCAAATTAAAATGCTCTCCTCTGGCCACCATTACCTACTCAGTCTGTTTCTGACTGAGACTATCTGGATAGGAGAGTTTCCCAATTATTTCAGGTTTCCTGTGGCTTAGCATTTTGCTCCTTGCCCTATCCTCAGTGAAAGATGCGAACAATAGCTTCTTTTCATTCTTCCTTTTTGACATACCTTTACAGATCAGAAAAAATGCTGGATATTATTTTTCCCAGACTTCTGTCTTTTGAGCAAAAATACTTTTGCTTCAGCCTCCTTAGCATGTCAATATATGGTACTTTTGTGAGAGAACAAATTCTGACATAATATTTCTTCCTATTTGTATAGGAAATCTACAAGAGCCTCTGTATTAGAATAGAGAATCAATTTGGTCCAATAAGAAAGTCTTCATGGCTAATCTTTCACAGAGCATAAAAGAAAAGAAGTTAGAGATAGTTTACCTACACTGTTACAGAGGCCTGTGTACATATCAAGGAAGCTTATCCTATAAAATATAATCAATTATATTTTAATGGCATCGTCTATTAAATCCAGAGCAGTCTTGATGATGCTGGAAGTAGGTATATTGGCTCCAAGGTGAAATATATCTCATCGTGTCTTTTCTGACTACAAGAATTCATCCTTTATCAAAATACTATAAAAATGATATCTACTTGGCTCCTTCTCTCTACATGATTAATAACATTCTGGAGGAGTCCATTCGGATTACTTTACAAAGATTTATGGAAAAAGCTCTTTTTAAGGACAAGACAAAGATCAATAGAGGAATCAGATTTTGCTTTTTAATGAAAAGACCCCATGTACAATCCTTGGCATCTCCATGCTGGAGTCAGAAAGATCTCTTGTCTGATACTTGAAAACCCAGGGAGTTGCTATCAGCTGCTGTAGAAAATCACATTGAATGTGTCAAGTAAATCACTGCCCTCCCCAAATACACTTACCCAGTGGGGTGGGGGGAGGAAACACTGCTAGTTCATCCATAAAACTTTTAGACACAAAAAATGTTAAATGTTGAAAGGCTGCTAGAAAATAACATCTAGAGAAAATAACATATTGACGCAACTTTTCTCAGAGAAGACAGCCTTTGTTTAAATCAGTAAGCTATTGTAGTACCACCCACATTACTATCCTGAGCCCAACCTCATTATGCTGCTATAACCTATCAATTAGTCTGCAGTACAGAATATATGAATATTGTAATTACCACAAATCTATCTAATAATGGTGTTACAACCCCACCCCTCCTTAGGTTAGCCTCACCTGCTTCTGGTACCATAATTAAACAATTTGTGCATGAGTGAAAAAGTGGGCTTGATCCCCATTATAAAACAATTTCTCCTACATGCTATACAGATGATAGTATAGACCAGCGGTCTCCAATCTTTCCAGCTCACTGGACCAGTGGAGGCAGTAGCAGTAGCTGGAGGGGGATGGTTTTATATGTGTGCACCGATTTCACAAATGCAGCTTCATGTTCACACACTCATTCACCATTTCTGCAACCCAGTTCCAAACAGGCTGTAGTCCAGCACCGGGCCACAGACCAGGGCTTGAGGATCCCTGGTATAGATTATAAGTCTGTAAACTATACAGGCTTCAACACTGAGATATACTTGCAGATAAAACATTGTAATGTTTTAATTGTAAATTAAAAATAACTTCAAGCAATAATATCAGGTGGGAAGCAGAGATTTTAATGTGTGCCAGTAGAAATATTCATGGGCATTGTGTTGCTTTTTGCTATGCTATTTAAAAAAATTGGATTATTTGTTTAGCTGTTTAGCAACTGTTTGAAGTTATGACGATGCTGAAAATGGATCTTTACAACTAGTTCCAGCACTTATGACCTTTACAGCACACCCATGGCAATAAGATTCAGGTGTTTTACAACTGACAGGTGTTCACAACCATCCCAGGGTTCTGTGGTCACCTGATCACTGTTTGTGCATTCCACATTCAGATTCTGATAAGCAATGGAGAAGCTGGCAGTAAAATCATAAGTCCGGTCATATAATGTCCCATTATGATAACTGTGGCAGAAGGTCCACTGCAATCATGTGATATCTTACTTAACAGCCATGTCACTTAACAATGGGTTTCCAGTCCCAATCCTCATAGTTAAAGGAGGACTACCCATATAGAATAGGATAGGAAGAAAATATGTAGAAGCTTCCTCCTCGACTCCCGTCTTTGATCTTTCCCTCTACCACATATTTCCCTGTCTTTCATTCTCTCAGCCACACCTATCCTTCCAATCTGTACATATAATCTCCATTAATATCCATTCCTTGAATGCAAAATGTAAAACTTCCTCCTCTGCCATGAGCCACCATGTATTACTGTAAACTCTTTCACAGTTCAACTGATCAGCAGAAGACTATTGCCAAGAAAATCAGAAATATCTTTGAAACAATGATCCCTGCTTCTTACTGCTCAGATGTTTCTTCTGATTAATGTGGAAGTTTCAATGAGGAATGAAATTTTCATCTGAGTGGCAGAATTTTACAACCATGCCTTCTTTCCCTGCCAAGGATTTGGGGCTAGATTATTTCAAGGACCATCCTTTTCCCAGCTACATCTACTTGACCCATCAGAACAGGGAGGCAAGATAAGTTATGGGTTCCTCCCTCTTCCTCCCTCTCCCCCCCCCCCAATTAAGGAGGTCCTTCTAATAAGACAAGAAAAAGGACCTTCTCCATGGTGGCTCCCTTCTATGGAACATCATCCCCACAGAGATCTGGCTTGCCACCACCATAATAACCTTTCTAAAGGTCCTGATGTCATGATTTTGCCAGAGGCCTGCGGACGCCAGGATGATATGGAACAGATCAAGTGGTTTGTCTGATTGTTGTTAACAAGAGATGAGAATTGATTGTATTTTGCATTGGAGTTTTATTTCTGGAAGCTGTGCAGAGTTCCCATGAGTGAGTTGGATGGCCATATATATTTTCTTAATGAATGAATAATAAATAAAAGTTGTCCAAATCTATGAACTGAGAAGCAACTTGGGTGGGGAGACTCTCTCCTCCCACTGTTTCCTGCTCACTGATTGGCAGGAAGTCTAGAACAGGGGTCTTCAGGCTTGACAGCTTTAATACTTGTGGACTTCAACTCCCNNNTAGTGGGGTTCAAGCCCAACAAGCCTTAAACTTGCCAAGTTTGAAGACCCTTGGTCTAGAACAAAGAGACTTTGGACCACATGATCTAGCCCAGGAGTTGCTGGTTTTTCAACCCTGCTTAAAAACAACTTGCATTAAGACAACAGTTAGAGAAGCAATCTGAATTACTGTTCACAGGTTTCACACATAACTGGCAACAAACTTTATATAAAAAGACAGACCCAGTAATGCCTGCCATGCTGGCTATCAAAGAATGATTCTGGCACTATGAGAGACAGACTGGATGTTGTGTTGCCATCCATCCCTCCAGGTTCTTTTTCTCATTCAAATGTAAGGAGTAATGTGAAAGCAACTGTTTTAGTACTAGCAGTATCTTGTCCTTGGCATGTTTTTTTTTCTTTTCTGTTTCTGAAAGATTGGATTAACTCATTATACAGCAAAACAGAGGCATTGATTGTGACTCTTGCAAATATTCAGAACCTTGATTCTTACTCAGACAGTACCCCTGGAGTTAGACAGCCAACGATGTCTTTGGCAATAGATAACTAGTAATTACTTTTTCCAGAAACCATATTAATGTCCTAAATAATGCAGCGGTTTCTGTGTTAAAATTTCATGAGGTTGTTTGTAATTATTATTCAGTATGTGACACTCTGTGGTGCTTTAGCATATTATCCCTTAAAATGAGCTCTATAACATTCTAAAAATAACTTCAGCTGTGCCTATGCTTCTTTCCTTTTCCCTTTTTTTAATTCAGTACTAAAAGGACAGAAATATGGATGCTGAATCCAATTTAAACACTATTAAAAAGTCCTCAGTTCTGCTACTAACAGCAGTTTATTTAATTCAGTCCATGCACAGCCAATGAAAAGAGCTTTTACCATTGTTACCCACTGTTGCAAATAATATTTCATTAGAACTATGGTTGTTATTAATAATAAAAGAGACAACACTTGCTATATTATGATGGTTGTCATCGCTATGCAATATACGACAAAGAATAAAAGAATGCACCATTTCCCCTCCCCCCCAACTGGGCCACAATTCCAAAATAGACACAGAAGAAATGAGAATGGAACAGAAAGGGAAAGGACAAACAAGGAAAGAATAGCTTGTCTAGTCAGGTTCAATTAAAGCTAGCGATTAGGTTTATGGCTGCTAGTTGTAATGGATGATGATGATGATGATGATGATGATGATGATATCTGCATATTTTTATTTTTAGTACTTCAAGTCCGTTGACTTCTGGTGACTGCTTGGACTTGTCCCTGCAATTTTTTGGCAAGGTTTCAAAAGTGGTTTGGCCTTGCCTTTTCTCTAACAGTGAGTCAAAGTGACTGATCAAAGGTCACAGATCTGGTTCTGTACCTAAGGCAGGAGTAGAGCTCTACAGTGTCCTGGTATCTAGGCCAACGCCTCAACCCCTACAGCAAACTGGCTCTCAAGAAGATTTAGCAGTTGACTAAAAAAGGCAATACTGCACTGATTAATCCTTTTGATGTAATAATTGCCTTCCTAGCCAAAATGATTTAATCATTGGCAACAATAAAAGCATTGTTCTTGCTTGGATACTCTGTCCTAGAAAATATGCAATATCTGTTTCTTTAAAATCATGGAATATGAAATAACTAAAGGGAGAATATAAAATGTAAGGGGAAAGACTATTGGGGTGGTTGTAGGTAACAGGACTAAAGAGAGTTCAGGAATGAGAAAAGTTTCTTAATTTATAGAAATTTTAAAAACTGGAAGTACTTGAAGTTGCTGAAATTGAATGCAATCCATGCAGCACTTCTCGTATGTTAAAGATTAATAGTTTAATTGTACTACATTTTTTTCATGGATTACAATCCATCAGATTTATAACAGTTTTTCCTTAGCAGGCATGTACATATTCATATTCATTTTTGGTATGGCACCTGGTATACCTATAACTACTGTGACTACCATGACTGGTGTATGTATTTCATTTTTAAGCAAAATAAAATGTGTGATGTTTAACATTTATTTTTACACAGAAAGAAAAAGTGGAAAATATGGTGCTATTTGCTGCCAGCTTTGGTAACATAACAGCTTGGTGGGCCAGAGGGATGCAAAAAATGGATCTGGAAAATAGCATGCAATCCATGGGCCAGAGAATGCCCACACACACACATTTAAAAAAGCTGGACCTTATTAAAAGGCAAAAGGCAAGTTATTGATAAAGTTACATCTCACTTGCTGATCAAAATGTTTCAAAAGCAACTTTATTAACTATTCATTAGTAGGAATGAAATTCCCTGTCTACAAAGGTTTTTTTTTCTGCTAACATTCAATTCTGTCCGATTCTTAGAGACTGCCTGAACATGTCCCTGAAGGTTTTTCAGAAGTGGCTTGCCATTGCCTCTTTCCTAGGCTGGGAGAGAATGACTGGCCCAAAGTCACCTAGCTGATTTGTGCCCATGGAGAGGACTAGAACTCAAGGTCTGCCAGTTTTTGGTTTGGTGAACCACTGTATTAAGCTGTCTCTTTAAAAAGTTTAGGCTGCATTAAATTAATGCAAGTGAAACCATCCAGTTAACACCATTTATCATTCTTCATTAATTATGACAAGTTTGAATTTTTAAGGATTTTTTGGTATCTTCTTCATGCTGTGCTTATTCAACACTGCAGTAATAATGAATTCCTTTCCTCTGATATGGCTTATTAGATATTCCCAATAACTAGTCAAAATTCTATTACAGTATTTACATTCCAATACCTGTTGCTTACCATTTTTATTGCTTACTTTTTTGACTGTTACATTTCAGATGACAGGTATATTTTACCTAGAGGTAAATGGAGGAGAATATTTGTATCCCAGGGTTGCAATCTAGGAAAATTCTGTGGTTTAAGTTCTTTGCATTTTTTTTTACTTGTCGGTACAGTACAATATCAACTCTTCTGCTAATGACAGCTTATGCCAGAAATGAAACTAATACTGCATGGATTTCTTCAGAGAAGTCCAGCTCTTTTCACATTACCTAGCAAGGGAAAATCAACAGCAAAGGATTCCCATATAACCTAGATAGCAAAAGAGCTAGCCCCATACTGTCATGTATAGATTGTACTATGGGAGATTTATTACTATAGTGGGATCTTCTGAGCTTGGTTGTTTTCTTGCAGACATTTCATTACCTTGCTAAGTAGCATCATCAGTGCCAGAAGGGTTTGCTCTCATTTTATATCCTAATAATGTTGATAACAGTGGTCTTATTGGTTCCTTGATTAGGCTGTTGTTTACTGTTAGCTTCAGAGGTGGTATTCAGCAGGTTCTGACTAGTTCTGGAGAACTGGTAGTGGAAATTTTGAGTAGTTTGGAGAACCAGCAAATGCCACCTCTGACTGACGATTTTACAGTATCCTTCCCCTGCCATGCCTACCANTTTTACAGTATCCTTCCCCTGCCATGTCTACCAAGCCACACCCACAAAACTGTTAGTAAAAAATTTTGAATCCCACCACTGCTTAGCTTGTCTGACTCTGTTGGTAGTTCCTTGATAGCATCTTGATTGTTAGTCTAATGTTAATCTTGAGGTCAATATCTGCTCACCTGAATGTTGATTGCTCGTGAGGAAGTGTTTTGGTCTTTCTGTTTCCTTTTTGGCTTTTGAATGATATGTAGATGTTGTTTAACTTTATGAGCCTGTTGATGGCTGATTTGTCTGAGTGCCAAGTTTCTCAGTAGACAAGCACTCTGTAGAGTTGTAGAAGCCTATTTCTTATAATAAAATAGTATCAAACAAAAATATATTGCTAGAAGATCATATAATCAGAAACACAGAAAAAAATAAATCTCTTTTGTTTTAAAGTTGAAATGAATGTTTCAGAAAAGCATTTAGTCACCAATAATCAGGAATGTATAAGATTTCATTTTGATAAAGAACAAAATATATAATTAAAATCTTAATTGTATTAAACTTCTATATGCAAGGAGTCTACTCTTTGCCACTTTCGTACATCACTTTTTCAATGTGCAATTTACAAATTTCTGGAAAATATAAAGGACCATCTATTTGTTCCATCCCAATATCTTTATCTTAAAAAGTTGCCATTCAGGGATAGTTACTACATCATAAAAATCATTGAGTTGAAAGGAGCTATTTCAGTTATCAACTCTAATCCTGTTCAGCAAAGAAAACAAATTAAAATATCTCAGACAGATGGCTATCTAACTGCCACTTCAACATGTCTAATGAAGAGGAGTGCACTATTGTCACATTAATTTCATTGTTATAAAGATTTTTTTTCTAACCTTTTCTCTTTGTAACCAAAATCCATTATTCTGTATCCTTTACTTTGGAAGAACAAAGAGTGCTGACCCTTTTTGTGATATCTTTCCAGACATTTTAAGAATACGATCTTGTCCCCACTCAGCTGTTTTTCTGAAAACTAAAAAATTCTTACTTCCTTCATCTCTCTTCATACTAGATGTTCATCTCTTTCCTATAACTACAATATAAGAAACTGGAAATAAATGGTAGCTTTTCACTGTTAAAACTTGTAGCAAAACTAAATACATTAATTGACAGTAATTTATTCTGAATGGGTTGACATTAACTGTAATTTACTGAAGAGTAACTTACTGTATATGCCTTATATAAAGCTCAGTTCAAATGTTTTTACTCAACTATCACAGTAAGACCATTTATATTTCTGAGTAATACACTGAAAAATAGGTTAGACACCTCTTCTTCAATCCAGTGCCATCCAAATATATTAAAATTACCACTCCAATGATGATTTAATTTTAATGTAATGATTTTAATTTGAATTTGAGAGCCAGTTTGATCTAGTAATTAAGGCACCAGGAAATTGTGTGTTCTAATTCTGCCTTTGTCATGAAGGACACCTGGATGACTTTGGGCCAGTCACTCTTTCTTAGCCCATGATGTCAGGCTTGGCTTGGGTGACAAGAAGATTAGTCAATTCCTATTGTAACCAAATATTTGAAGGACCCAAAACTGGGAAAATTTGAGTTGGACAATTTGAAAATATCATTGCTTTATTACATTGAAAAAGAACTATACAGTATATTACAGTCCACCCACATCTATGTACTGATGGGAAAATAAATCTTGCTTACTTGTAATTACTAAAGGAAGAAGACTGGAAAGTATATTGATATATAAATTGATATATAAATAATTCATTTTGAAATGAATTTATTTTATGCTCACCAATTTTACTAATTTGCAAACTGTTGACCCTCCTTTCTGTATTTCTCTACTTAGAAATAAACTCCATTGAAAACTGTGGCCCTTATTTTCAAACAACTATATTACTTTTTAAAATAGATTTTTTTCTGTGTTTTGTAATTCATTGATTTTACAGCCTTCCACCTACATTGTTTACTAGTTGTTACAGTCTATTAATATTATATTTTCATAAATGGGGCATAAGATTGTAATACAAAATGAATTTGAATGATACAACCTACAATCTGAATAAGTGAGCATTCTTCTATGTTTCTTTTAAATTCTTTTAAATCTATTTTTATACCATACACTCATTTCTGTGCTGGTCTCTGTTAGCTTTTGCTGAACATATTGCTGTCATCTTGCTTATTGTATTTTAATAGTGACAGACCTTTTAATACTGAGATATAATCAAATTCAACTCAAACTTGTAACAGTGAGATCTAATGAACAGTAATGATAATCTTTTTCTCAGGCTATGTTCCATACTATGCTCATTAATCTTAGTCAAAGACTTGATAATTCCACTTAATATTCTAGTACAAAAGTAATCTTCTAGACAGAATTATGAACCTGAATTTGAAAATGAATAACAGAAATGCTGCCATGGATTTCCACTCTATTTGGTTACAATAAAATTAATTTAATTTAAGGGTCTTGTACATTTTATCCAGGCAGGAGGAATCTCTTTGCTAATAGCATGTATCACCATTCATTTATTTCATACTCACTTACATTTGCAACATTCTGATTTGTTAGGATGTGATGATTTAATTATAGTCAGATGAAACTTCATATAAGGTAATATTTCTGTACAAGGTCTAAGTTGGTGGTATGCATTCACTCACAGATCTACTTGTGGATTGCACTATTTTTTTTATTGGACTTATATGCCGCCC
>AZIM01000929.1:192009-207955 GCA_000516915.1 Ophiophagus hannah
CTATTCTATTCTATTCTATTCTAACTTCTTTTAATACCCCTCTGGGGAGTAAGTTCCTGACAGGTTAGTAATATAATAGACTTATTCTAGGCAATTCAGAACAACTGTTGTATCTGCAGACACTCTGATTAAGTATCAGCAGCTCTAGATATCTCTTCTGTAATTGGAAGATATAAGCATTGGATTCTTTTCAAAGATTTATTATGTTCATTAAAATGAACACAAAAAGCTTTGTTACATTTGACATTAAAATTAAAAATGTTTTACAAATAGCTACTTAGTGCTCACAGATAGTATATTAATATTTAATGGGCAAGAAAAGTGGGGGAAAATATATCTCAGGTCTTTGCTAATAGTCTCACACTGGGACAGTTTCAAACAGTTTGTTTAAATATCTTATTTATTTTGATATATAGTCCCCTAAACCAACAATCTGGGGGTGCAAACTGATATCATTTTAGGTTGTGATTCTATTGTGGTTAGTACAGTTTCTTACAGGAACCCCTGGGTTCAATAAGGGAGGTTTAAGGAGAGATTCATCCTTGAGCAGCAGCAGCTACTGACTGGGGCTCCAATGAGGATAACATTATGAAGTGGACATGCTATAGCTGTATTGAGGTAGGCTTTGAGTTTATAAAATCCAAGGTGCACCCATGACTTCAATTCAGTCTCCCAATCCTCCAACCCATGTGTGATGGAAGAGAACTTCCCAACTCCAGAGGAACTATTCTTTTCACCCTAGGGGGAGGATATTTTTTCTTTAACCTCCCCCCACCTTTTCGTGTGTGTGTGTGGAAAGTGTTAAATGCTGTCCAAGATTGGCTTCAAAAGTATAATGATATTTTTGGAGGGTAATGCTATAGTTATGGGCTTGCTATGAGACTAATTCTTAATTATTTTAATTTTTGAGCAATCAACATCTCTGCATTTGATTTTTAAGTTTCATAAGAGAGAAAGAGAGAATTGAAAAAAACCTATTTTTGTCTCAGGTGGATATTATCAAGAAAACCACTAAGAAATGCTCCTATCAATATTTCCTATACTTTGAACCTTCCAGGGAGAAAAGTAGAACTTCTATAAGAAGTAATAAGAATGTCCTCATTCTTTTCTTGTATGAATAGTAGCAGTTTTAACCTGAGCCTTACATTTACTCTAAATCCAATTAAGACCTATGAATATCTACTTTAATAAGGAATCAAAGCATTTGGAGATAGATGAAGCAAAATATCTTTTATTGATATGTACAATTACAGTGATCACTTGGTTCCCAGCCCAAAGAACGCAAAAGAATCCCGAACTAAACAAAATTAGTAATATATTCATATGTATGTATGTATCACACACACATACATACATGCACATACACATACACATATATAATCCTCCAAAAAATATTATATAGGAATGGTGTAAATCATACTACAACCTTCACAGTTGAGATGTAACATCTGATAACATTGTAAAATCTTACTATGGTTATCTCAGCAACTCTACATTCTTTTGTATGTACTAATGGGATTTTAACTTGGTCCAATTGCAGATATTTACACTACATTCCATAAATAGTGGTATTCATTGTGCCCATACACTGCCCTCCTTCAAATAAACAAGAGATAAGGGTCTGGTTTTTATGACTTGTCTCCTTTCTCTCCAGGATCAATGGGTAGGTTTGGTTTTCCTCCTTTGTATTTCAGAGCTTTTTCTCATGTTTATATCATGAACAAGCCATCATACATGATAATCCTCCACACCAAGAAGGTTCAATCAAATGTTATTTACTTCTTTATAGAGGCTAAAGTTGTTAGGAATTCTTCCTTGACAATTACATATAAAGAAGTATTCTTCAGCCACTAGATGGCAGGGCAGTTTTCACAGATTAGTGATTTCATTTCAGATCTGGCTTCATCAAACTACCTAACAATTCATACAATTAGATTTTTGTTGTATAGTTTTAATGAGGTTAGAGGACTTATATTATATGCCTTGTTTCTGTCTCCGAAGACAGCCCTAATTATTAGAGAACTATTTGACAAAAATACAGGTAGTCCTCACCTTATGACCACAACTGAGCCCAAAATTTATGTTGTTAAGTAAGAAATTTGTTAAGTGAGTTTTGCTCCATTTTACAACTTTTCTTGCCACATTTATTAAGTGGATCACTGCAATTGTTAAATTAGTAACACGGTTGTTAAGTGAATCTGGTTTCCTCATTGACTTTTCTTGTCAGAAGGCCGCAAAAGGGAATAACATGACTCTGGGACACTGCAACTGTCCTAAATGTGAGTCAGTTGTCAAGCATACAAATGTAAATCACATGACCATGGAGATGCTACAGTGGTCATAAGTCATACATTTTTTCCAGTGCTGTTGTAACCTCGAACAGCACTAAACGAACTATGGTAAGTTGAGGACTACCTGTATGCACCTTCTACATAAGATCGAATTGAGATTTTTAAGCCATGGCTTGTTGAAGAAATCTTATCTAATCCTCATATATAACCTTGAGATGTAATAGGAACTTCACACATAATATTAGGGCAAAAGTTGAGTGTTAGAAAATGAATGTTCCTGATGTCTTTCTTCAGGCTGTGTAGTACTATTGTCAAGAGTGATTGGCAGCTATATGCATCTTCGTTTCAACTTGTCATTGAGTATGGGGGGGGGGGAGGTGTTGATTATGAATAGGTTAATTGGCAAAAGAAACTTCTACAGTTCCACTGAAGCTTGTGAGAGTCTGGAAACTTTTCAAGGACATATCAACAGGTGTGAAGGCGAAGGCAGATGGTTCCCATAACAAAGAGAACTTGTTTACATGATCTACATGGAAGCCTGGGGGTTGGGCTGGGAACATCATTGTTTAATAATGTGAACTGGTGTGTGAGAAATTCAGTTACTTTTACCTCGCCATTACCAAGCTGAATATTGACAATCAGGCCTGATGAGAGGAAGGTGCAACCAGTACATTGTTCCAGGGCCCATGGAGCTCAAAGGAGGCCCATGAAGGAGAATTTTTTAAAAAAATTTACAAAACAAATTTTTTTAAAAGAAAAACAAGATTGGATATATACTTCATACTCTATACTTTATGTGAATAGCAAAACCGCCTTGCAGCCTTGTTTGACATAACCTTTATTAATCTGAAACTCAGTGAACAGTTATTTATGTAATTTATTGAATTTTAATTTCATTTCTATGGTGTGCCCCTCCATGGGAGAGAAACTGCGCTCCTGGCCTGCCCTGTGCACATGCCACTCTGCCCCACCACCTCTATGGCACGCTGCTCTCTGTGGAAGAGGAGTGGCGCTCCTAGGCTACCCCATGCACACGTGATAACCCGGCCAGGCCAGGCCCGGCCCTGCCAGCGCCATGAAGAGCCCGGCTGAGGAGGTGGCTGTGCCACTGCCCTCAGGTGGGTGCTCCGGGCCATATTAGTCTTGTTCCAGCACTTAATAATCCTCTCGGCGGCCCTGTTGACAATGATAGATTATGAAGGAGTTCCAACTGGACTATCCAAGACCTTTTGTGATTTGTGGAGAATGAAGTTCCCCTGTCTGATAGAACTGCTTGATAGAATTTTGAATATGTGGCATCACCTTTAAACATAACATCACTACCATCACATGTAGAAAAATCTCAGCTTATGTGCAATAATATCTATTTGCATAATGTTTTCATTAGAATTGTAACTGTTTACTGATGAAAAAACATCTAGTCTATCTTTTTATTTTGTTTTTTGTTTTTTCCCTGCATATATAACTTTTAAAAGCATTTGAAATATATTTTTAGTTTATATTTTTGTGTTTTGTTCTTTTTTATTTTTCTGATTTTACAAGCAATTAAAAATAAATAAATAAATTATGTTCATGCCTGAAAAATTGGCATAGATTGGCCATTATTTAAAAAGCAAACAATCTGAAATGTGCATATAAATAAATGATGCTCTTCCTATGGTGAAAAATAAATATGGCATCTAACCATTTAAAGGGTAGCCAATTAAGCAACATTTCAAATATAAAAGGAGGTATTAAATATTTGATGTTTAGTGCGGCACAGCATGGAAAAAAATTATAATTTTCATGGTCCAACAATTAAGAATAGAAGACTAAAAGGCTTCATTTATTATGTGTTAAATTTAAAAAGCAGACAAAGCTCCACATATAATTTTGGTTAATATTTAATCATTAGGACCATTAGTGTAGTTTAAAATACTGAAAAATTTCATACTCCAAAAAAATGTTTCATGCCCCAACAATTAAGAATAGAAGACTAAAAGAAAACTTCATGTATTACATGTTAAATTTAAAAAGCAAACCCAAGCTCCTAATATAATTTTTGTTAATATTTAATCATGGTGTATGTTGTATTTTAAAAATATTGAAAAATACATGGGTTTATTTGCCCAATTGTCTAATTGGCTCTAGCAGTTATTTTTTCTCTCTAAGCACCTTGCGTTATTTTTTTTCAACAACAGATCAGCATCAGCTGTATTATGCCATCTTGATTAGTTATGTAAATTAACTTCCAAATTCAGAGAATGAAGAAAAGGAAAATAATACACCCTCTGGGGATACCATTTTAATATTCATAACATATTTTAACTTTAATCAAAAGATAAGTTGCTTCAGCTTGTTAAAAATGAAATCTTTGTAACTCAAATACCTGAAGGTTATTGGTCTCCACAAATACTTAAAGATATTTTTCAATCACTTTGAGAAATATTTTTTGCTAGCACCCCTATTGAGCTAAATTCATTGAAGAACAACCAAGAAGATAACCTTTTAAATGTGTAAAAGTCTGATAAAGATTGTATCAGTTTGGAAGCTAACCAAGTTCAGCATTGCTGTTACTTGATGGGAGTTTTTTCAAGAGCTGAAGAAGCTTCTTGGATGACAAGCAAAATGACAAGCAGAAATGACAAGCAGTGCCTCTTTTACAACTTTCTGACAACCAAAGTCAATGGGCCA
This sequence comes from Ophiophagus hannah, assembly GCA_000516915.1. NCBI lineage: Eukaryota > Metazoa > Chordata > Lepidosauria > Squamata > Elapidae > Ophiophagus > Ophiophagus hannah. The sequence goes on from AZIM01000929.1 coordinate 196,974, forward strand.
GCCAGATTCACTTAACAACCATGTTACTAACTTAACTGCAATGATTCACTTAACAACTGTGGCAAGGAAAGTTGTAAAATAGGGCAAAACTCACTTAACAACATAAATTCTGGGCTCAGTGGTGATTGTAAGTTGAAGACTAGCTGTATTCCACTGACCTCCTATTCATTTCCAAAGGATCAGACTATAATTCAAGAGTATCCAGATCTATTAAAAACCAGTGTGTCCTCTACCGCAAAAGCACTAAGTAAAATAACTTCCACCCAAAAGGTAGCTATTGTGGTATAAGGCCACATAATAGGAACCAATACTGTACTTTGAAAATATCTGAAAATATTAAATGTAGCCACCAATTTCTCCCATTAAAAACATGTCAAAAACATATAGAAATATTTTAGCTGAATTAATTGTAATTTTAAATTGTGATGTAAATCCCAGAAAACTCTTCCACTGGAGTCCATGTACCAAATAGTTCGGGTCTTTTATTTTCTATTCCCCTAATTCCCCAAACACTAAACTGAGCATTTTCTAAACTTCTGCTCCTGTATTAATGTTATATAACTAGGCTGTTGTCAGTATTCAAGACTGCGTTCATTTTTAAATTCAGTGTAAATATCTGAAAAACATCCATAAGCATCCTTAGTGCAGAACGTTATTGTCTCTGAACAGCCTTAATATTGTTCAGATAAATCTGGTTTTGAAAACATAGCCACCCAAAGTCATCTGTTCAGATGAAGGTCATTTTATGTACTGAAAGTCCCAAAACCATCAATTAATTTTATGAAAGGTGATCTAAAAAAATTAAACTATCTATAAATACTACGATAACATGTGCATACAGGACCTTTTATATTCTCTATCTATTATGTCAAACAATTAATCTCATTGCTTTAATTGTATTATGGGAGAAAAGATGCATAGCGAAGATAATGCTTTCATCCTTTTTCTCCCATTGCCTTTTAAAAGTCCTGACCTTCTCTTGTTTGGCATGTCATCCTTTTTTTTTAAAGGTCTAATTGAAGAAAAAACTGTGGTGATGAAACAAAGAAGAATGGTGGCATCAAGAAGAGCTGAGGAAGGGAAGCAGAATAAACTACGAGAAGATGAACAACAGGCTGAGAAGCAGAGAAGAACAGAGAAAGACTCCAGAAAAGAGCTACAGGCAACAGGAGGAGGAGGAGGAGGAGGAGGGGGAGGAGGGGGAGGAGGGGGAAGAAGAGGAGGAGACAACTGGAACTTATAGCAACAGCATTCTTTTCTCCTCCTTGTCATTCAATTGAAAATATCTGTAGAACTGACATAGTCAAAAAACCAGTTTAATTAATGTGGTATTTTGTTACCAAACATTCATTATGTAGTGCCTCATAGGTTGGCATATTATAGTGCTACTGAATATGACTAAGAGAGGATATGTGAAGACAGCAACGGATCCTGGAAACAGAGATAGAAAAGAACCATAACAAATGTGCTAAACCTTAGAATCTTAGTATTTAACAAACAATAATGTGCCATCTGTCCGTGCATAGCCAGAGACAATTTGAACATCAAACATCAAATGTCTTCATGGTTAACAGTTAGGTATAGCGAATATGATTTAGCCTTTTGATGCTGTGATCTTTCATTCAGTTCATTTTATACTTTCCAGGATCTAGCATATGATTTTTTCCCCACTTATTTTATAGAGGCAAAGAAATGTTCACACACATTTTAGAAAGTGTGTGATGAGAATACAAGATGAAGACCTTGGGCTGAGAGAATCTACTGCATAAATTCTAAGGATGAGGGAATTATATAGGAATAATCAAAATACTAGAGATATTATGAAAGATCTTTCTTGAGACAGCCAGTTTGAAGTAGTGGTTAAGACATCAGTCTAGAAACTGGGAGTGGGAGTTCTATTCTCACTTTAAGCACAAAACCAGCTGGGTGCCCTTTATTCAGTCACTCTCTCTCAACCCCAGGATACCGGCAATGGCAAACCATTTCTGAACTCTGGTTAAAAAAATACTGCAGGGATTCGAAGCCATAAAAAATAAGCATATTTTGAAATCCTGGCTTAAGGGCTGATTTCCAGAACTGGAAGAATTCCTAGAACCAGACAATGAAGCTTGGTTTCAAGAATGTGGCATAGCCCACCCATGACCTAGCAAGGGAATCAGTGGTGAACCAGGCTGTATGGACATAGTGTCAGAAGATTTTCCTTTAGGAACAGTTGCTTAGTAAGCAATCCTCCCCCTCACCCCCCCAAGTATCCATTTACAATAACCATCCTGGTTAGAGAGCAGTGCCTCTATTTCTCAAGCTTACTTGCAATTCCAAATTCACTTCTAGATTAAGCATGTATAGGATCCTTATTCAGACAGAAAACCTGTCTTCCTCCATTAATATTGCTTTATATCGCAATTCTGCATTCCCAGAAGGAAGTCAAGGACATTTGAGTTTTGACAGAGACTGGCAGGGATTATCCTGAACAAGGCTAGGCTAAGCACTGTATATGTGATAAGAACAGAATAAGCACCACTAACAGAATGTTAAAATACATTTCGTCTTTTTCAATTCCTGTTACTGGATAGCAATTAATAAAAGCTGCATTAAAGGAGATTTTGGTAGCTCAGTGTCTAATTCCTATGCAGAAGTCATGCAAAGTTATGATAATGTCATAAACATTAATGGCTAAGTACATTTCTCTTGTATGAATCATGGTCTTTAACCGACTTTGAAACACAGCTATGGTCATAATACAGTACAGACCCTTTTCAGTTCTTTTCTTTTTGGAATTTTTACTTAGAATTGTTTCTTTTTCAAATTAGTTCATTACCAAAGTTAAAAGAAAACATATAATGACAGAATTTAATATCTGTAGGTATGCAGGAAAGGAGTTAGAAAAAAATTGAGAGAGACAAAGGTGTAAGAACTAGTTTAAGCCAGTTTTGTGCTGCTATCAGATTTTATGTTCTTTTCACTGAAGTTAAGATATGATCTGCTATATTTCTATACAATCTGACACATTTATGAATAGCTTAGTGTGGAATGAACACAGTTGTGACAGGTTCTGCAGTCTGAATCTAGTTAATTTTAAATTGCCCTGCTCCTCAATCCCACAAATACACAAGGAGAACAAGAGGAGGAAAAGAGAGATTTTCTCTTGAGGAATTACTATCCATTCAACTCATCATGGCATCTTTCAGAGTCACAGTGTCATACTTGTTAATATTGCAGCAATTCTAAACATTCAAGTGTACCAAACTTACAATGAGATGAAAATGCAATTTTTTAAAACAAACGAACAAACAAAAATAGTTAGAAACAAATCAAAAGAAGAAACCTAATTACATTTGTGTGGTGCTTCATACATATATGGTTGTAATGATTTAGCGGTATTTTTTCAATATTGTAGCCCCACATTGATTGTAATGCATTTTGATTCTTAAAAATAACTAGACAGTTCTGTTTTCATATACAGTATCCTACTTTGTACAGTACAACTCTCTAATTCACAAAGTCCCCAACACAAAAGCCTCTTTGCTTTAAGATGTGATCTTAGGAATACAATAGATTTAGAAGCTATCTAGGCCAATTGTTTATGCAGGAGTTTATTTATATCTCTACATTATACTTGCACACACTTTTGTTGATCTATTGCTTTTTATTATTATTAATTCCTAGAGACTCCCTTAATAATGCAGAAATCCACTTATTGCAATGGGTCATTTTTAACTCTTAAACCTTTCAAGTTATTGTCATTCCTTATATTCTCTCCTATTTTATACTCTGCCCTTATTCTTATAAGTTCTTATAAGTAGAATATTGATATTGAATATAGTTTAGCAGTAGATTTTGATGATATATGATTTCATATTTTATTTTAGCTATTTTTATTTATCTTCAGTTACTATTCCATAGTTTCGCCCAAATTGTAAAAATCATTTTTACATTTACTTTGGTTTTAAAATTTTAAACTTACAATCTTAAGTGATTTTGGTTTTGCAATATTAATGTTTGTGTTAATTATCAATATTTTAATCATTTTATAATCTACACTGAAGGCTAGGCTATTACCACAGTGGGACAACTGTAATTTTATTCTTGAATTTCCAGTTATGCAGGTATTGAATGAAATAAAGAAATTTGCTATTTGAACTATCAACCCTCCCCTTCAGTGTAGGTGTCTAGATAAAAGTATCTAGCTTCCAAAAGCTGGTGATGAGAAGCCTACCATTTCTCCATATAATTCATTCTACTGACAAACCACTGTTAATACTAGGAAGTTTTTCTGAACAGTCTGTCAGAATCTACTTTCTTACAACTTAAATCTATTAGTCTGCATAATGGACTCTAGAGCAATAAATAAAAGGACTTTACATTCTTCGTTACATCCATTCAGATATATGAACCATTCTATCAAATATCCCATTCATTTTCTTTTCTCGGAACTAAATATTTATAGTTCCCTCAGTCTTTCTCTTCATAAGACTTCATAAGTACATTTATTGGCCTTTTTTAAAATTACAGTTTATCTCAGTCTTTTTAAAAGGATGGTATCCAGAATTGATACAAGATCAGAAGAGTCATCTGCAGAGCGGACTGGCTGGTGAGAAAAGACTGCAGCATTTGGGAAGGACACCCAAGGAATCAATAACAAAAGCCTGGCCAAAGTGGAATTTCAAAAAGTTCCCAAAAAAGTTCCTCTTTCCTCCTTCTCTTCTCCCCTCTAGACTAAAAGCAGAAGTGAAAGTACTCAAAGTAGCTCATCAAATAAATAAGGAACATCTATGTAAAAGAAAAGGGGGTGTGTGTGTGAAGCAGTTAAGAAATTGTAAAAAAAAAATCCATAAAGGAGTATTATATACATGAATGTGTAGTTTATTAAGTGAAGACCACTTTACATAAATAGGAAGCAGACTAATTTTTCCCTGAAAAGCACACTGAACATTACTATAGTTTGCAGAAGAAAAGCATGTATGTGTCTGGAGTTCCATTCTCTTTTCTGATCCTCTGATATTGACTCAGCTGAACCAGTGAAATATCAGCCGCAGCAGACACCAAGCCAGTAATCACTCAAGAATGATTATACACAGGAACTATCAGAACAGTTGGAGCAGTCCCAGCCTTCACCCTTGGACTTGGTATTGCAGAGAGTAAAGCTTGGTGAGGATTCTTGCTAAGCAAGGGCGTAATCATCCTAGGGTATCATAAATTATCAGAGAGGTGGACCTCTCTGAGAGCGAAAGTTTGCTAGAGATGGTCACACTAGTGGAGTTGCTGCTTGTGGCAGTGTCATTAATCACATGTCACCCAAGGTCCAGACTCAACCTTTCCTGGTTCTGCGCATGTATGCATTATAACGTTTGAGCGAGCCTGCAATGGTAAGGAGACCAATGTCTATACAGTCCGTGCGGCTCAAGCCCAAAGTCCGTAGCCCAGTGCCAGATGGTTCATAAAGCAGTCCCCAGTTGGAAACGATGACAGGGAGGTGGTGGACCAAGACAGAAGAAGAAACAGCGGCCCATCGGTAAATATCAGCGACATGATCAGGCTGTCCGTATTTAGAGACCTTGATGTCCCAGGTCTCCCGCATTCGGTAACCAGACACAATGGAGACATCCATGACCCAGAGCTGGTTCATCGCCTCCACAAGTAAATCTGGTTTGATGAATGAAGTGCCGGATGTTATGATGGGCTCGACACTTGGACGGAAGCCTCGTCAGGGCAGAAATTGGTCCAAGCACTGCACGACATGCTTGTGCCGCACGCATCGGACATCATGCATCATCTCACAACCTTGCAGCATGTGGTTGATCATCTCCGGGGCCTGGCAGGCTCCCCTACAAGTCTTATCGGTGGTCTGACGATCAGCACCCCACGCACTCCTTGATTTTGTAGGGAGCACGCCACCCCTCAACTTGATCCCCCCTTAGATACAGGCAGGGGAACACTCGGGAGGATTCTTGCTAAGCAAGGGAGTAATCATCTTAATTAAAGATAACCAGCTTAAGAGGCAGCCTTGGCCCATTTCTCTAGAAATGACCATCTAATGGTATGACAAATTGAAGATGGCTCTGCGAAAGTGGAGGTGATGACTGCAGCACAGACCAAGAAAGTAGTGAGTAGACCACTACAGATAAGAGAATGGATCCCAGATGTGCTCCAGATAGCTGCTTGTCATGAAAAGAATGTAAGACAACAGTTTTCCCTCAGGTTTGAGAGCTGTGAAATGACAAGATTAGCCAACTTGCTCATGGCTGTGGTGACTAAATTAGAACTAAGTGGAGACAAGTTAGACACTACATTTAGCAACCTCACTTTCTATCACTTTGGAAATTGCTGATTAACTACAGTATTTCTAGCTTATTACACTCCTTCAGACTGACAAGTTTGAAAACGCTGGATGGGTCTGCCTATAATCCTGAAATGAAAGAAAATTTTACTAATAAGCCTAAAATTTAAAAGAATCTGGACAGCAAAACAGCAAAAAGCTAAACTGGATGTAAATCTTATAAAGTAAATGGTCCTGATAAAATTGGAATATTAAAACTTTTACAATAATGGAATGAATTATAAAGGACAAACAGCTTCTCATGGGAAATAGACTTTTTTGGGTTTTTAAAAGACAAAACAAAGTTAAGTAATTGCCTGATTCCAAACTGAACACTAAAAAGGAATAGAATGTTTAGGTAGAGGAAAGATTTATAAGCCTGTAAAATGTTGCAAAGTAGTATGACAATAAAAAGGAGACACTGAGAGAGACTTTTGGAGAATGGAATCAGGAAATAGCAGCAATAATATCAACAATCCCAGTAATGATGTCTGCTTCCATTGATAGATTATGTCCAAAAGAAGTTATTGAAGAAATGACAAACATAGAACAAATTTTATTTAACAAAATAGAGATGGTATTCAATGTGGATTTACAATTGACAGAGTAAAATAATGATTTAGAAAAAATGTTTCATTGGAACTGCAAAAAGGATCTGGCTGAGATTTTAAAATTAAACAGGAAATACAAATAGCATCCTAAGAGAGTGACCTGGATAATTTTTTCCTACTAGATTTACAAAAGAGGTTTCTAAAAGCCTTGAACAGCTCTGTATGATGAGAAACGGGGAAAAAAGAGGGGAAATCAAATCCCATGAGAATACTTGAATGAATTAAAGATAAAAACTTAGAAGTAAAAGGAACAAAAAGAAAGTTGGTTTATTTGATCAAGGTTAAAACGAATTATGTTGTTACGTCTGATAATCCTTTATGGACTTTCTGCTGACACTAGGACTGAACTTACAGAGTATTTTATAAAAGATTTGCTAAAATTAACACATTTATCTAGCTATTATACTGTATATTCCCACAGCCTACTGTAAAATCATGGATTTTAAAAATGTGATATGGTTAATCTAATAAGACTTTTGTTTCTAAGAAATGTAAGCTGAGTGATGTAATTACCATCATGTTTTTAAAGTGCTTAAAATGATAGGCACATTTTCCCGTTTTTAGGTCAAATTCTGTCAGATTTCTCAAAGATACAGGTAGTCCTTGACTTAGGACCATTTCTTTAATAAATGTAATCAATGGATGACTACATGAAACTTTTCATTGCTACTATTACTTCCTATGCCTGCAACTACAAATTGATACTACATATTAGCAGAGGTAGAAAAGCCAAGAAGATTGGAAAAGAGAAGAATACAGAAGTTCATAATAGTCTGCAGAGTGACGTTTTTAAAAATAGTTCCACCTTTCTATCTCATACATACATCATTTTATATTGGTTCTGGTGAAGGATATTCTTTTCTTACAGTGCAGGATATGTAATTTATGCTTTTAAAGTAATATAGCTGTACCAACTTGAGTAATGTTTCCATTGGGAAAGTCAGTGAAAAATATAGCTACAGTTTTTATCTATGTAATAATTGCACCATGTCTTTCTTTTATACTCCCATGGTGATACATAATTAAAAAGTAAAAATTAATCACTTTTGGAAAACATCAGCTTTTATCGAAGAACCATTTTGTCCATTCACTGCCTTGCCCCTTCCTTTCTTTTTAAAGGAACTGATAGCATATTACAAGACTAATTTTAAAAAAATAAAATAAATCCTCAACTATTTTCTAATGAAGGTTATGATTTTAGAGGACAACTTGTGTTGAACCATGCAGCAGATTGGAATTTCTTTGGTCTAACAATTTTGTTATTTTATGAATGAGTTCTAAGATATCAACCTTCAAGATTGTCCCGACCAGGAATGCATTCTTACACAGATTAAAGCAACATGGATTAGGTTTTCATTTGTTTAATTTTTGTTAATTTTAAGCTCTATTGTAGGATCTAGATTTGAAATAATTAAATCATGAGATGCACTCTTAACAAAGGGATAGTGCATAAAGTCATTATTATTGTTATTTTTTAAATGCTATTGTGGCTAGAATGTAAGGGTTAGAGAAAAGATCTAAGGTAAGAATAAGGAATCTGTGTCTTCCAGAAACTGTAGAACAAATGCTAACAATCTCTTCTCCATTGTTCCTTTTCATTTTTTTTAAGAAAACACATTCAATTATATACATAACCTTCTATAACCTACATTGCAAACTTGGTGACTGAATACCTTAATCATGTACACAGTGACCCCTTTCTTTAGTGGGAGCTAGGCTTTCTTCGCTTAATTTTAAAAATAAGAGAAAGCCAATAGGCTGCAGAACAAATTGCTAGCCTCAAGATTCTTCTGCAGTTGTTACAATGTTTTTGGAATATACACTGTTTTGAGAACTTTTCTTAGGAACCAAAATATTAGATGGCTGGCACAGACCAATATCTTGTCTGAAAATGTAGGCAGAAAATTTGTCTGCCCAAATACTGCCTAAAGTACTAAAAAGCATTCCTGAAGCCTAGGGGTTCCACAGGAAAGCACCTCACTAGTTTGGACTCCATTAATTGACTTGTCAGCCATTCTCATTTTGTCAACAGCATGCTTTCAAAATTTCAAATGTGCCCACTGGCCCAAAAAGTTTAAGGGAAGATATTTCATAGTATATGATTTTGCATTCATTTTGCGTGTACAGTATATTTCTCTAATGATTAGTTTTCAATGCAACTATTTTCAAGATATCTCAACATACCTCTCTCACACATACACTGTGTGTGTGTGTGTGTGTGCACGTGCGTTAGATATATATTACTGAATCTGAAGTGGAAAGGATGAGCAATTATTAAGATGTATCTAGTAATAAAATGAGTTTCTCTTACTCCCAGTGCTGATGGGATTGCTGAAAGACCTATTTCAGTAATTGCTAGCCATCTAGCCACTTGCTTGAAAGAAACTATACTGTGCAGGTCTATTAACAAGTGTCAATGAACATGTAGCTTCAGTTATAAAATATGAATGACTCATCAGATGCAAATTAAATTATTTTTCAATGTTTAAAAAGGAAAAGAGAAAAGCTAAATCTAAAAGGACACACTTGGAAGTAGACTGTTGTAATAAAGATTGGGTTGCTTCTTTCTGCATTTAACAGTACTCTTCACCCCCTTTTTTAAAAAATAATTTGCATCCAACCTAAATATAAGCTCGAGACATATCTGGGAAATACAGAAACAGTAGATGAACATAATAGAATAATTCAGATCATGCTCTTCATGATAAATAAAGCTAGTACTTTAAACTTCAAACATACGATATCAAAAGATCACTCTAAATTCATTAATGCCAATTAACTAAGCATCAATTAGATTTAAAGAACATTAAAAAAGGTCACTAGCAATGGGGCAGGCTACAAATACGGTGAAATAATTACACAAACAATGTAACGATTTGTCACGAGCTTCAGTTCTTAAAGATGTGTTGCAGTACAAATCCCACCATCATTGGCCATCTTCAGTCAGCTTCATCTTTTCATTTCTTCTCCTTTTTGTGTAGCTCCAGTCAACTTTGCACAAGACCAGTTTTTCTGCTCTGCCTGCTTTAATTTAATTGACTGACCCTAGTTCTTATTTCAGGCACAATTTCTCGGTTTTCCATTTTCTCCACATTGCCCTAGTCTAGCTACACCAGCTCTTCACATATTAGGCAGATCTTACCATTTCCTTCCTTCTCCCTTTTGAACAGCAGTGGCAAGCAGGTCAAAATGAAGTGACGATCACTACTTTTTCACCAACATCCTAAGATACCTTTAAGAATCATGGAATCCAGAGGCAAAGGATAGCAGACAGCTGCAGATCAAGAATTTGTTTCGAAAATTGGGCATTTCCTTTACTAATACATTATAGGCACAGGGAGCGATATAATAGGTCAGCAGCATCTGTGTTTTCATTCTCAGAAATTTAAAAAAAAACTCTTGGATTTATTGTCCTCATAAGCTTTATTTTTTGAACACCCAACCCTTGTTGAGTTCTTGATGTTGAGCTTAGTCATTTTCTTGCAGAGCTTTCATTACCAGGCTAGGTAACATCAATGCAATGCAATGAAACATCCCAAGAAAACCATAAAGCTTAGTGAATACCAAAAACCTGACAGTCAACCCCGAGCGACATATATATTCCCTACTATTGAAACAGCTCTTTAGTACAAAGACAGAGGAATATAAGTAAGTGCCCTAAAATAAGTCAAAAACATTGAACATACCAGGAAACATGGGGTTGAATTTGTGCTAATTTACATGTAAAGTAGTTCATCAGTTCTATAGATCTGAGAATGGAATGAAATTGATCATGCCAAATATTTTGATACATGTTGATTTTCTGTGGAAAAAACATATTCAAATCCCTTATTGGATTGGAAGTTCCATCTATAATTGTTCTTTGTGTTAAATGAAAAAGAAATTACTTGTCAAGAAGTCATTCTTGTAATTTCCTTTACTCAGTTCTGATATGCTGATTAAAGAAGTGTTCTTTAAAATATGCAATATTATTGTCAAAGCAAAAAAATTCAGCTTTGTTAATTAGAGGTGATAAATCGTGTTTTTCTTTGAAGCATACCTTGAGTAAATAAAAC
>AZIM01000929.1:237013-248877 GCA_000516915.1 Ophiophagus hannah
TGTATTGTATTTATATTGTTTTAGTTTTGTTCACCGCCCTGAGTCCTTCGGGAGAGGGGGTGGCTTAGAAATCCAAATAAATAAATAAATAAATAAATAAATACATTTCTTATTTAGCAATAGATGCTGGATTTTAGTTTGGAAGTATAGTTTTTTTTTTAATTCAATATATAGAAGTTTTGAGAGAAATCCCTGGAGCACAGTCTAAAGCTATAAAGAGTTATCACATTGTTATAGTTGGATGACTATTATATTTAAAAGGATATTTCCCTACATATCTATACTTGCATGTATAGAATCTAACTAAACTGATTTGCAGAAAGTAAAGTCTTTTGAGATATGGCAGATTTTAGTTAACTCGGTTTGGTATCCTAACTATAAATGTGTTCCTTGGAAGTTGGAATTGCTCTAATGTGCAAGCAATTTTTTAACCCAGTCTTTTGACATATTTTACCTATGTATATCACTTTTATCCTGTCTTGCAGGGGTTTATATTCATCTGTAAATTGATTTTTACTCTGTTTTAGAATAGTAGCATTTAATGCTGTTTTAACTTTCTTCCTTTATAATTTGTATTCATTATAAGACTTTCTGAATTATTTCTAGATTTTATTTTATCTTTGTATTTTCTTTAAGGATACAACTCTCATGTGAAATACGTTGTTCTTCAGTTAATCTATTATTTAATAATTTATTTCATATCTCAAAGCCTAGAATACTATTTTCACAAGCTATATTTTTATGAATAAAACTAGATACACAGACTAGATACATGAGAATAAAAAAACTACTTAGCCACAATAAGCAGCAAGCATTTGAGAACTGAGCAGGTCTGCATTTCTGCTATTAATAAACAATATTTTCAGAGTTTTCTGAAAAACTCTTAATGTTGAGCAGGTTTATGTGACATGCCAAGTAGTGAATGATTAACAAGATCACCATATTAAGTCTGCCCAAATGCCTTTAATATTACTATTGTTGGTTACATAAGCTTTGTGTCAAGCCCACTTGGAAACCTGACACTTTGTATGTTGCACAAACCTGGAACAGCAACCAGTCACTATCAGTACCAATCAGAATTTGAAATCTTGCTTAATTGTTAACAGAAATATACACTGTTATATTGTGTAAATTGTGTCAAAAGGTTTTATTTAAAATGAGTGACTTACATGTACAGGTAGTCCTCGACTTACAATAATTCATGTAGTGACCAAAGTTACAACAGCACTGAAAAAAGTGACTTATGACCGCTTTTCACACAACCGTTGTAAGCATCCTTATGGTCACATGATCAAAATTCAGCTGCTTGGCAACAGATTAGTATTTATGATGGTTGCAGTGTCCCAGGGCTATGTGATCACCTTTTGCGACCTTCTTACAAGCAGAGTCAATGGGGAAGCTAGGTTCACTCAGCTGTGTTACTAAACTTAACTGCAGTTTTTCGCTTAACAACTGGGGCAAGAAAAGTCATAAAATGGAGCAAAATTCATTTAACAAATGTTTCACTTAGCAACATAAATGTTGGGCTCAACGACAACTACACCTGTATAAAAGTCAGGTGTTTTTTATTCTTATGCCAGCTCTCCCTTCTTTTCACCTACAATTAAAATTGCCCAACTTCCCCCCATCAGAGAAGAATCTTGAAAATCCGGTTAGTGGACAGAGTAAGGAGCTGCTCCATTTGCAACTCTTTGAAGAGCCTTCTCCTCACCTACTCATTTCAACACACACTTGATAGGGAAGTAGTAGTACTTCAAGTAGGCTTGCAGTAGAACTCCAATCTTATATTTTAAGTAAATTAAAGATACATAATGAGGCATAAAGCCAGAACTGTAGCAAACTCCTACAATTTGAATATGATAATATGCCAAAAGTTTTTGGCGTTCACAATGTAGTGTTCCTCAGGTGGGGCGGACCACAGCTTCTCTTAATTCCCAGACCTTTGATCACAAACTGGAAATCACATAAATGGACGACCTGAAGGCGACCAGTTTGAGGAAAGCTTGTTCCACTTCTTCCCTCCCTTTATTAACCCACCCTACATTCACCTCCTCTTCCACCTCCTTTCTTGTTCCCAGGGTCCTTCTCACTCGCGAGGAGAACCAACCACCCGCAACAACTCCCGCGGATATTGCTAACTCATCCCACACCTTCTCCTCGCCGCTTCCTCCTCCAGGTCGGTGCCCAAACCTGAACTTAACCTCTTGAGGTGATCACATGGGACGGCAGATGAAGGGAGGGCAGAGCTAGGAAGGTTCCGCGACTGCCTCTTTCCATTGGCTCCGCGCAGGCACGTGGCGCTCCTCTACCCACCGCTGGCTCACAGCTGGGTAGCTCCGCTCTGCTGGCAGGGAAAGAGCAGTAAGAAGCCGCTCCAGCTAAAGTGCCTTAGAGGAGCGTGGAAGAAGAGGAGGAGGAGGAAGAAGAAGAAGAAGAAGGCGGCGGCAAAGAGTTTTTTCCCCCCCTTGGGCTCATGGGTCTGACTGATTAATTACTGTTTGTTTTGGTGGCCGAACCCCTCGCGTGCTGGTCTCGTCGTTTCGCTGGAACCATAGAAGGCAAGAGTCCGGAGCTGCGGAACGGGGCGTTGGGAAGGTAGGTCTCGCTGAAGGTAGTTTCGACGTACGGTGGTTTATCTTTTTCCAAAGCGCCGGGACTCGGCAATCTCTTCCCCCGCTGGTGGAGCCTTTCTGTTCTTTTCCCGCGCAACTCGCCCCCAAGTTGGGAGCTGATTCCGAAAGAACCGAACTAGGTTCGCCGAGGCGGGGAACTGCAAGCATGGGTGGGCGAGCCGTGCCCGCGCTCCTTCTGCGACTTTTCCGTTCGCTTCTCCGGGGCCGGTTCTCTCGTGGAGTGAGTGGAGAGAGCGCGGGTTTTGGGCTAAGACCGACCGTGGGTTGTCGACGCGCGGAGAAAGGGAGGGGAGTGTCTTGCGTCTGAAGCCTGGCGCGAAAGCTCGTCCCGTCGCCTCCTGAGAAAGGAGAGACCTGCACGGGATACCCTGGAGGAGGGAGAGATCTAATCGTTTTCCCGGCTTTGCTTATTATGCTGGTGCATAAAGACTCACACACATCTGTGCTGCATCGGAATCTCAATACATTTTGCGTTGGGGGAGAAAAAAAAAGTTCACCTGGCACACATTCATTAAATAGCTTTCAAGTAGCCGGAGAGATGTTCGGTTCCGTACTGCGTAAAATATGAGTTGCACGGCGATGGAGGAGAAGGTAAAAAAACCTCCAGAATTGAAGCTTGAATCGCCTCCATTTTCCTAAGCGCTCGCGGCAAACTCAGCGGAGGCTGCCTTCGGAAAGACTAAACAGAGCGAGCGGCTTCATCTCCGGATTGGAAAAACGGAACAGCTCACGCCCTGAACGCGCCTCTTGGCGCTTCGCCTCTTCTCCTTCCCTTCCGACTTCTTCGTTTAATGCGGAGCGCTGCTGAATGTAACAGTTTGGCCACGCGAGCTTCATTCAGTTTTTAATGAGAGAAGTTTCTGTCTTGTCCGCGTTGTTTCTGTCTCCAGGCTCTCTTTCGTCCTTCTCCAAAAATCTATTAGCCAGTTTGTCTGATGATGGACTTGTGGGTTTTAAAAGCTTGTATAGTGGGAAATGGTCCAAGCGTTCTTAAGCAGTCCAGAAATGGATGCTCCTTGCACCCACTCGCTCCTCTAGTGGCTAGATTTTTCATTCTTGTAATCCTTTATTTTAAGCCCGAGATCAAAACACACTTAACTTGATGTAAGCAGTAGAATTTGTTTTGAAGTAATAATGAAGATGGGGTAGAAATCCATAATTCTAGTACTCCAAAGCCTATGCTTCAATTCTTCTAATGACTGCAGTTCTCATTAGTGCTAGGAGATATATCCCAATGTGTTAACTATAAATGTCCATTTTTTATATATATCCCATCAGGACACAGTTAACAGTCAAGAAGAGTAATTTGGCCATAGATTGCACTTCAATACTTTTTCAAAGATTTTAAAATAAAAGCATATACATTGAAAAGCAGAAAAGCTGTGGTAGCTTTCCTATCAAAACAATTTATCATCATGAATCTCTCAGTCTTAAGTTTTCTGTTTTTTTACAATTTAATTCTTTACTTCCCTCAGTAACAGGTTGCTATTATTTTATAATTTTTTATTCAAATATATATTTCTTAAAATTTTCCCAAGAATTCTAGTTGAAGTGCGAGAATAATCCTGAGAACATTTCCTGACATATAGTTTCTTTGCTTTAGTATGAAGATTGGATCTCCCTAAAATAGTGTGTGTGTGTGTGTGTGTGTGTGTGTGTGTCTGTTTTTCTTATCAAAGCCTAGTCAGCAACTATAAAAGTAATTTATGTTAATAATATTAAATATATATTTAGATAGAACTTTAGAATACTTAAGCTCTACCAACATACAAGAGTTGCAATGAGTATCTTGAAGTTAACAGTAAAAATCATACCCAATGATTTCGATCCATCAATAAAAGGATAACATTAAAGTCTTGAACTTTTTAATGATTTTATTTTCTTGTCTGACAAGTTTCAGATCTATTGCCTGTGGATTCTTGAAAATAATTTCAATAACTGATCGCCATTTGATGTAATTACCAATTGCTATCATTTTTTCCCCTAATTTTCTGTGTATTGTTTTCCATTGCTTAAACAGGCAAATCAGTTTTGTACCCTTAATCTATTCCACCCTTATGATTGTATTTCATATTTCTTAAGTCAGCATCTTAGCTGGGAAACCATTTTTAAAAGAAAGGCTGTTATTTTTTTAAATTTACAACTTTCTTAAGAAAAAAAAAAACAAGCACACATTTTAGGATCAAAAAAGTTCCAGTTAAAGTACAGGAAAAGGCCTCTTTTCAATGCATTCAATTGTTAATACAATTGGAATTTAGCCTAATCTGTGCAAACCTTTTGCAGGAAAACTTTGTATTTTCCTATTCTTGGGCAATGTTTATTTTAATACAAAAAAGAACCAATAGTTGGTGGAAAGTCTATGGCCTATATTTCTATGTCAATATTATTTAGTAATTTTAGGAGCCATAAAGGAATATCTATGAATATCTCATGATGTAAACTTCATGAGTTGCATCCAGTTAGTATTATATCAGTAGGTGCAGGAACAATTTACATTTCCTCATACTATCCAAACCCTGCTGGGAAATCATCCAGAGCACATCTGGGAAATAAAGGATGGGAAAAGTCCTCCGCATGGTTAGATTTTAGTCTGTATTTGGTTCTTCAGATAAAATAGTTCTAGTGGAATGTGATTATTGATTTTTCATGTGGTTGAGAAACATTTGAACATTTAAAATATAAGTGAATACCTAGAAGGCTGTATGCATAAGGTATAGTTGACATTTTTAAAGTGATTTGAATAATGGTGCATTTTCCTTGATCAGACCTTTAGGGGTGCTGTGAGTTTATTCTAGATAATGGCTGTTCTAGCACAAAAGTTGCATCAGACTCTTTCTGTTCTGTCTTGTTTATCCTCCATTCAAACCAATCCTAACGTTGGAAATGTTTTGTTGTTGCTTTTATAAAGTATTTTTTTTAAAAAAAAGTTTATTTGTTTGCATTTCAGTTAATCTGCCTTCTGAAACTAGCCATTTTGACAATATTCTTACAGGTTAGTATTATAACAACACCATGTTCCATATTCAATTCCAAAAATATGTTTTGGAGTGTATGATAATGTGAAACCAATACTTGTCATAATTATTTTTAAAATAATTACATAACAAGTTTGAAGCAATGCATAGGCCTCTGAAGTCCCATGAGCTGAGCTAATCAAATCAACACTATAAAATCATCTGCCAAATTATAGGTACACTATACTGTATTTGTTACAGATAATTGATAAGCAACTCTTACACAGACACACAGACACACACACACACACACACACACATTTTAGAATGTTGACCATCCTAGGGCAAGAACAATAGAAGCACTGTTGGGAGGTAGCGAAAGAGAAGAATAACATGCACACCTTTTTAATATATTTTGTTGTATCCTCCTGGCATGTTCTCCTTTGTAGTTAGAAAGTCCTAGAGTTCTATACAATTCTAATCTTTAGCATTTCAGGGGTAGGAGCAGACAAGGAGCTCCTAGACAGCAATAGCTTCTTCCAGTTTTAGGTTGTTCCTGGAATGAATTTAGAACAGCTCCCTTCCCCCCCTTCCTCCCTCTCTATCTTTCTGTATGTGTGTGAAATATAGTATGATACATACTATGTTTCTGGACAGATCAATTTTCCTTTTGAAGTGTTAGTTGGGAACTGTTTTGTTGCTTGGAAGGAATTATTTGTATGGCGTAGTCTTGTAATGGTTTTTGTGTTAATACGACTCAAAGCAGTTTACAATATATCAGCCACAACTATAAAAAATTGTTTGCCCCTGGAATTTTATGTTGTCAGTCTGGATTAGTATGTTGTGCAAACTCGGTCAGAAATCTTATATCAAGTTGTACATTTCAATAATGTTTTTATGCTTTTGATTAGAGAAACTATTTTAATTCATATAAATCATAACATTTGGAGCAAGCTGGTATCTTGACAGACTTTATAAATCCTACTTAATATCTCCTGAATGTTATCTAATTTAATTTAATTTGGATATTATTGATAGTAGGTTTATGCTTCTAGTAAATCTGCAAATCCATGCCTTTTGATCAGACAAGGAAAAGGTATTTTGGATATAAAGCAGTCACCACTTAAACAGGACAAAATCAGAATAATTTTCTATGTTGTGATGTCAGAAGCTCCAACATGAATTATACTGCAGCAGGATAGATGAACACATGATTTCCTGTCCTGAAAGGATTGCAAGGAATGTTAATTACTTTTAATTTCTTTGATTTATAAAATCTCATGGTATTCAGTCACTGTCTCAATACTCCCATCATGCACCTGAGCAAAAAAAAAAGATTTGTACAGTATTTAATTTGACACTAGCAAATAACTAATTTTTAAATGAAGTCAGGTTCTTGATTTATGCAAGATACAAATTCTTAGTCTTCACTTTAATCTTTTTGATAACTTTTCTCTTACAATATGGAAAGCCTTCAGTCTGAGTTATAGGAAAAAAAGCTTATTGAATGCACTAATATCTTAGACAGCGAATAGTGTGAAGTCTCTATTCATACCTATGATGGTTATTTTTTTACTATTAAATAAAAATGTTTAATTTTCAATGGGATTTTTGTTGTGATGCATGGTCATAATATACTGTATGGGTAATTTTCAATTAGACTGAATGGTGCTATTAATTTTTTCAGCCTGAAAGTCATTGATATTTTTAACCTTCTCTCTTTTACCAATATTGCCTAATTCAGTACAATACAACTTCTAACTTGGAAGCATAAAGTTGTTAAGTTTGCATTTCTCTTACATCTTGGAAAACTTAAGTGTAGCCAGTTATTCTTTCTTGCTTTTCTGCAGAAGCTCCCAAAGAATTGTATAAAGATCTAGGCAGAATATCCATGAATTCCTTTAGTATCTGTCCCCTTATCAGGTAGACCAAACAAGCAACATAACCAGATAAGCAAATTCTACTTTATTGTAAAGCTACATTAACAGAATCTTTCAAGTCTTGGGAATACTAAATTTATTTAATGATAAATTAAATAACTTAATTATTTAATAAAGGTAAGTTTCCCTTCCACATACATGCTAGTCATTTCCGGCTCTAGGGGGTGGTGCTCATCTCCTTTACAAAGCCAAAGAACCCATGCTGCCCAAAGATGTCTCCGTGATCATGTAGCCAGCATGACTAAATGCCAAAGGCGCATGGAACGCTGTTACCTTTCCACCAAAGGAAATGGTCCCTATTTTTCTACTTGCATTTTTACATGCTTTCGAACTNGTAACAGGAGCTCACTCCATTACACGGCGCTAGGGATTCAAACCTTTGGACTAATCATTAATATTTAATAATATGTAATAATAATCCCCTGAGCTCCTTTACAATCAGAGAAGCTAAGGAGAGTCCTTTCTGAACCTCTTTCTCCATCCATTATCCAGCTCTGGGCCATGCCCTCTTTTATCTGACCTTTCCCTGGCAGTATTTCTTTATCCCATCTCCCAAGGTCTTTCTCACATAGGATTATAGTTTCCTAGGATTTAGTTCATCTGGCCCTGGACATTTAAATTCATTCAGAGTAAGTATTCCAAAAATTTGCTTCTATTACCTTAGACTATAGTCCTTGCTGCTTTATCCAGCTCTTTACAGTTGCCTGGGATAACACAGGTTCTTTGTGAAGAGCTTAGTTTTTCCGATTATCTCAGTAATAACTGGTTACCTAAATGTTTTTGGAGATCTGATATATTCTTTATTAATATATGACTTTTATTAAAACTTTTAAAGAGAAAGATAAAAATTAAAACAAAGGAATGTACAATAAGGAAGAAAGATGAAAAAGGGAAAGCAAAGAAAGCAAAAAGTACAAGGAAAAAACACTAAAGAAAAAGAAAAAACACAGAAGTGACTTCCAATATTCTTCTGAGGGATTATAAGTATAATCATATTTTAACCACCTCTTAATTTCATGCTCCTGTTTGTATAATCTGTGTTATCTACTCATCAAAATCATATTCATTTTTTTAATTTTATGCAAAAGCTGTAAGGGGTTAACGGTTCCAATAAATGTAAATAATGAGAGTTTTTTTCCTAATCAACAAAATTGTTTTATCCATCCTGGCAAGATCTGTCAATTTCACCAACCATTCCTTCATAGTATATGGTGTCAAATTTCCCTTTGTGCATATAATCTGGCCACAGTAATTCTATATTGAAATAATCTATGATTATTTCATATTTATTATGATTATATATTTTTATTCTATAAGGAAAAGTCTGACTTCAGTTGAATATTAATCTTTAAAATCTTCTGTATCAATGTATTATTTGAATCCAAATTTTTCTAGTTGTTTTACATGTCTACCTGGCATACTAAAATTTTCCTGGTTCATATTTTCAACATACATTTGAATTGCCTTTATACATTCTAGATAATTTCTCTAGCACATGGACCAATAATATATTGTTTTATAAAAATTATCTTTGAGGTAACAAAAATTAAATTTCAACACTTTTAGCCATATTTTTCTCATTAATCCATCTGTATATTATAACCAAAACTCTTAGCCTACTTTATCATAGATTCTTTAACAAATTCTTTCTGTTTCAAATTTCAAACAAAGTTAGCATTTTTAGCTACAACAAAAAAAGTTAGCAACATTTTAGCAGTTGCATGTTCATCACGAATGTACAATTGTACTTCAAATTCTTACTTTGTTCTATACTATAAATCTTTTTGTCCATTCTGGATCTTACCCCTGGCTTCATGTAGATGCTAAAAAGAAGTGGAGAAAACACTGAACCCTATGGTACCACAAAGCAGGGGCCACAGAATGGACCTCTTTGCCCCAATCAACAGTGATTGATCACAAAATCATACCCCCCACCCAGCTCCCAAAGATAAGACAAAAGGATATATGTTACCTCCACCTCATTCTTCTCAGAGGTAATTCAAAAGCGTCACAAATGCTGTTTTTATCTCATATTCCTGCCTGAAGTCTAAGTGGAAGGAGCCCAGATAATTATGTTATCCAGGATTCAGTGGAGCAGGGGTCCCCCAATCCCTGGCCATGGCCACATGCACAAAGTGCTACTTGCATGAGCAGCAAGCATGCATGAAGTGCTATTCATGCAAGCAGAGGATGCACTTGCCGGTAGCTTGCACAAATGGAACTGTGCACCCGCCTGCCATTCTCACACACACACACCCCGGCATGCCGAGCCACCAAGTTGGGAAGGTTAGGGACAGCTACTCTAGAACTGTAGAACAACTATTTTATCTCACTTCTAGAAAGGGGAGATGGGTGACTGAAAATTATCCAGAACAGTGGAGTCCAGAAATGACTTCTTGAGAAGAGGGTACACCAATACCTCTTTAAATAATGCTAGAAACACCCCCTCTCTCAAGATCAATTGACCATTACTGGGACCCACCCACATGCCACTTCCTAGGTGCCTTGACTCTGTCCACACTTCCTTGGGTCCAACAGGATCAAAATGTTCCCAGATAGCTGGGTAAGTTCTGCTCTCCAGATACCCTTGAAGGACCTACAGCATGCTTGGTCTCCAACTAAGAACAGATCTGAGCAATTTTATTTGTTAGATGAACATAATTGTTGCTCTAGGATTATTGAAATAAGTTCTTTGAAGTTTAAGATACATATTTGACTATACAGTATTCAGTTTTATTTTTTCTTAAAATCAAGAATTCTAGCACTGTATGTACTCAGGATCAATAAGTTCAATTCCCAGTAGAGGGTTTGAATCCATAAAATAATATCTGGCTATCCAAATCTGAGAAATCCCAATTCATATAGTGCTTTCTGGTGGTATAATCCAAAATACTTGTATAGAAAAACTGGTTTTAAGTTCAGTGTTATGGTTCAATGCTTATGATGTTTTTAGAGGTTGATGGTTTGGGCTTTTTGACCAGTTATGATACTGTTGGCCTACTTTAGTCAAGGCTTTAATGTTAATTTTTGTAGGGCAGTGATTTGCTAGTTCAGAACTGAAGTTTCAACATTCACCAGGCCAGAATGGTTATATCAGGATAATTGGAATTGTGAGCCATTCATTTATTTTCTAAAGCTATCCAGTTGCTTGTATCTTTGGGAAACTTATTAGGGGTTTAAACATTTGGCCTAGCTTGATGTCTGAATATAGCCAAAGGTAAGCAGAAACTTTTAACATAATTACATGTTCTGTTTTGAGAATCTTGGAAACCAAACGGCATTAATTATCTAGCAATTCTCTAAAGTTTCACAGTAATATTAGCAATGTTTTCTCCATAATAATTAAACATTATTGCTTTGTGTTTATGTTTTACTTTCTTCCTATCCAGACTTCTTTTACGGCTTTCACATATTTGCTATTATATTTTTATGTGATAGTGTATGAAATGAACTATTTGAAATGTTAAAAATATTCTCCTTTTTGTTTCTGCAATAATTAGAATTATGATTCCAGTATAGAAAACAGCCAGCAAGCTATCAAATGGCATTAATATATGCATGACATTAATATATGTGTATATTTGTATATAGATTCACATGTGCACTTTTCCATAATGGAAATTATGGTTACACATTCTGTAACTGCGTATTTTGAATGTGCTGCTCAGTACTTAAAAAATAGAATTGTTTCTTTATTCCCAGTTTAGCTAATAAAAATATTGCCACAAGGCATGTTAGGAAAGGAGGAATGCTAAAGTTGTATTACAAAGGTTCAGGTACAATTCACCAGGTTTGTTCAACAGCCAATTCTACTTTAAAATAAAATGTTTCTTGTTTTAAAATTCCTGTGTTGGCTTGCTGTCTCATCTGAGTTGAAGGGTGGTACTGTTAGCTTTACATATGTTGGATCAGCTTGGCTGCTTTTTGTTCATTTTGTCAAGGTATATCTTTTAATGAAAAGTAAATGGCAGTTCAATCCTTGGTTCTGAAAGACAGGAGTTACTATTATGTAATCAAAACTTTTGACTTACGTTCTTTAATAACAACAACCATTCACCTTCATGTTGCTTCACCATATAATTATTACCTTTACAGGAATGTTGTTAATAATTTCATATTCCAAAATAAGCTTTCTAATAAATCTAGTTATGTGTCAAGAAATGCTGTTGAGCACAAATATTCTTAAAAGTGTAACCGTGTGATCTCATATTTATGTTTATAATTTTTAAAAATACCCTTTGTAACTTTTCAAGCTAGGGAAATATATATATATATACACACACACACACATATACTGTATATATATATATGTGTCTGTCTGTCTGTCTATCTATCTA
>AZIM01000929.1:261824-272936 GCA_000516915.1 Ophiophagus hannah
GCCAGGTCTTGAGGTCATGGCAGAAGGAGCAGAGGTCAGGGGCCAACTGCAGCTCCAGNGAGAAGGCCCTGCCCCTGGGCACCGCCAACCGACATTGACTGGTGGACGGCACCCCTAGGAGGGCCTGCCTGTGGGAGCGTATAGAGCGATCGGATGATGACGCTGGAAGGAGACGTTCCTGTAAATACCCTGGACCCAAGCCATGTTGGACTTTGTATAACAAAGTGAGCACCTTGAAAAGATTTTTAAATCAGGCTGCAGCCAGCTGCCTTTAATCAAGAGAGCTACTCCTTTACTTGGCAAGGAGCTTCATTGAGTATCTTTGATCTATTCACTGGATACAAGGGTTTGGAGGTCTTATCTCATCATCTGACTGTTCCAGCTGTTCTGATAGTGCCTGTGTTAGATCACTCTCAAGTGATTCCTGACTTGATATCTCTTGAGGTGGACATTCCACTGGGTTAGTTGTAGGATTTAGGATTTTAAGGGGGATTTGCATCCCGGGCCATGACACTGGGTCTCATCAGGCTCACATGAGAATTTGCCTCCTGAAATATTGGTAAAGACTATTGTCAGAGGTCCAAGTAGTCCTCCCAACAATTTTACCTCATCCGCAGAAAAGAATATCCTTGGATGTCTTACTTTCAGTCAATCTCTGCTACTGATTGGATCAGAAAAATATATATGGTAGAGCTCAAAAGAGTCCTTGAGCTGGATCTGCAGAAAGACAGATTCAAGGTATGAAATCATTATTATGAAAGCTTCTTCAGTCTTTCTGGTTTTCCACCATTCTCTCTGTTACACATAAGAAGTGCCTCCACTGACAATCTTTAGTGTTTTACCTTCAAACATTTTGGAAGGGAGGCTGAGCAGCATGCTATACTTGGAGCACCACTATCCATGCATGGACATGGCTATCAAGATAGGTCTACCTCTTTTTCTAGTCTTCTTGTAGACATATTTTGCACTTTGTGCTTTTAATTAATATTTTTACCAAATATGCAGAGTAGCCTGAAATGAAATTTGATGCTTTTTACCAATGGATCAGCCTACCAAGATTTCTATGAAGTTGCTCAGTTATGATTGTTCAAAGGTATTACATCTGAATTCACTTCATGTTTAGATACTCTTGGGGGGGGGAGTTATGCCATGTGTGAATATTCAATATTTATCACTAATATCTGGCCCTCTAATTTGCTAATTTCTCATATCATTGAATTGAAAACCCTTATTGCTTCATCTTTGACTGTAAACTGTTTATTTTTTAAAAAGGCCCTTCCCTTCAATATTAGCCCTCAGTTTTATCCTTTCATATTGAAGATAATAACCATCTAGGCAAGTTGTCCAAGCTGACTCTGAAGCTCTTTCTGTTGTTTAAAATGGCAGGTTATTATAGACTTAAATAAGTTATTTGCTATTTTGGTTCTATGTGTGAATGCAAGTATGTACTTTTATTAGAGGGGAGGGACAGAAAGCCAGTTTGTTATATAAATATTTCTTCAAAAATGTAATACTTGCTGTACAAATTCATTTTAGGAACATCTTCCATCTGTGTCTGATTTATAATGAGTGCCAAATCTGCTATCAATAAAGAGGTTTTTGCACCACATGATGAAAGGATGCTGGGTGCAGTCCAAGTAAAAAGGAGAACGAAGAAAAAGATTCCTTTCCTGGCAACTGGGGGTCAGGGTGAATACTTAACCTACATTTGCTTGTCAGGTATGCTAAATCATTTTGAAATCCAGCTATGCTTTCAGTTTGTTTATAAAAGTTGATTGATGTTGTCTGGATAAAAATAATGTGGCATCTTGAATTTTAATTAGACAATTAGATGAAAAATCAGAGCATAAACTTTCAGTATTCCTATATTTAAATTATAAAGGGAACGTATGGACAGAGTTATGTCATGTGATGGAGTCAGTAATATATTTATAGACTTTAAAATATTTCTCAATATTTGGCCATATTCTTCACAAGATCTATTCTTTCAGGCATTAATGTGGCCTGAAAAGCCTTGGAACCACAGTGGTTAAAAGTGTAGTATTGCAAGCAAACTCTGCCCACAGTCTGAAGTTCAATACTGACAGGGCTCAAGGTTGACTCAGTCTTCCATCCTTCCAAGGTTGGTAAAATGAAGTGCCAGATTGTTGGGGGTCAACAGGGTATAAAGCACTATGAGGCTATATATAAGACCAAATGTCATTGCTAATGTGTCAGTGAAAGAATGGACCTGGATTTTTGGTATTGCATAAAGAAATTTATGTATATTTCCTATGTTCTTAAAGGAGACATTATCATACATACCTACCAAGAATTCAACCAAGAATTTTGGGTGCCTAAATAGACAAAAAAAAATTGAGTTCATCTTATTTGTATGTATAGATGGCACAGGTATTCATCAACCTATGACCATAATTGAGCCCAAAATTTCCATCATAAGTCATAATGGTTATAAAGCAGGTCATCATGTGACTGGATAGGCACCTCTTTTGTGGCAGTTGTTAAGCAAATGCCATAGCCATTAACCAAATCCATTGTTTGCTATGGGACATGTTTTGCTGGAAACTGGAAGTGAGGAACAGTTTCTGGCAAAAATTGTGTTGTAAATTGTGATCATCTGACCACAGGGCACTGCAAACGCATCAAAAGGGATTGAGTTTGTAGATTGTATAGTATGCAAATGCAAAGGACCCAATGCAGTGTGCTGTTGAGATTTCCAGATTATAAATGGTAAATTCCAACATTGTATTGTTGATTTTGTTTGTGTGTGTGTTAGTGTGCAACCTTTAAGCAACCAGATCATTACAGTATGTTCCAGAGTATATTTAAATACATAGAGTACTCTGTTGTATTGGTTTTGTTGGCTTGTTGAGCTTTAGTGTGTATGTGTTGTACATGGTTTCTATGTGGTCTTTTTTGTTGTTGATAACTGGGTTTTTCTAGGTAGATTTGCAAGTTAAGAGTAGCTGACAATAGATGAAATTATCACTTTTGGAAAAGCAAAACAAAATCAAAGTTACCTTATTTACTTGTATACCTGTCAGCTTGACATCTGTGTACCAGGCAAGTCCTCATATTATTTTTCAGCACTTCTGGAAACTCTCAGATATGGTTGCTTTAATTAAAAAGAGCCAATAAGAGTGATTTGCAAACAAATGATGCAGAACCAACTTTATCTTCTTCAGATTAATTTAATATATCAAGGGAATGACATAGACAGTGTAACCATATCTCAGAAAAGTCTTGGAGATATCTTGTGTCTCATGATATCATCCTTAGCAAAACAAAAAAATACATACCTGATCCTAGATGAACTTACAAGTTGGCTGAATGACTATTCCCAAATAAAGCTTGTTAATGGTTTCATTTCAGCACAGTGGGACATAACAAGTAGAAGTCATTTTAGCAATGATTTTGATGTGAATATTTAACAAATTTGCGGATTACACAGCAAGAAACAGAAAAATCTAGATAGGCTTCAGCAATGGACTGAAATTAACAGGGATAGAATTTAACAAGAAGAAATGTAATGTTCTACATCAGGCAAGGAAGAATATATGTATACAATGGAATTAAAGGTTGAAGAGTACCTGCCTTGGCAGATGTATATGTTAAAGGGACTTTGGAGTTCTTGTTGCCCACATATTAGCCAAAAGCCAGTATTGTTATGCATTAATTGTTCCACTTTACTCTGTCTTCAGGTCAGATCCTACTTGTAATATTGTGTTCATGTCTAGATGCCACCGCCATTCAGAAAGGAGAATTAGAGAAGTCACTCCCCAAGGTGGGGAGTCTGGAAATAAAGCCAATGAGAACCAGTTGAAGGATCTGGTGGATATATCTAACCTACTAAATATGATAACAGTCTTCAGCTATGTAAAGGGCAGTCATAAAGAAATGATTTCTATTGTCCTGGAAGGCAGGACTAGAATAAGTAGGTTATAACTACAAAAAGAGTCAGATTACAGGTCTAAAGGAACTTCTTCATTGTATAAATTGTCAGCCAGTGGAATTGACTTCTGGACAGAGTGGTGGTGGGTTCTCTTTTGCTGAGGATCTTCAAACAGAAACTGCATGGTCATTTGTTGGATATATTCTGGTAAATCCTAAACTGATTGGGGAACTTAAATAACAGTAAGGTCATTTCCAGATCTATGATTCTTTGATAGAATCTGCTCTGCTCTGAGAACTCTGGCTCTTGACTTAATTTTTACCCAATCTGTGTTATGATCTTTTTTTAAATGACACTTCATTTTTATAAGCTACTTTGTAGACTCACTTGAACAGAAAAGAAATACCTTAAATGTAAAAATAATCATAGTATGCTAATTGTTTCAAATTGTATAGATTTATAGATTGTGTACCCAGTTCTAAGACAGGAGATTAACCCTAAAAAAGAACAAGTTGCCAAAGGTCTCTGTATTTAATGTACATGTTTTCCACAAAAAAATATAGTGGTGCAATCAGTTGCATAAATTCTTTTACTTTATTTTATAGTGCTCATAATCTTCCCCAGTTCTGAAGTACTCTGAATGGTATACAGCATCAACAAACAGAAACTCAAAGACATAATAACAAAGAAGACAGTCAGAATAATCATGGAAACAAAAACAGCAAATATAAAAACCAACTAAAAGCCAAGATAGATAGCCACAGTTAGTCAGCTAGGACTGAAAGTGCTTTTAAGTAAAACTATTTCAACATGTTTCTGGGATTGCAACAAAGTGTGTGCTGTACTTTCTTCTGGAAAGAGTGGGCTGTTGTACAGAAGACCTGCCATTTCATTCATGCTCTGGGACCTTAAAGATTAGAGGGAATTTTCAGCAGATGTGCTCTCTCAATGATCAGAATAGACATGCCAATTCAATTCTGGCATGGCATTGCCTGATGTATCCTGGTGCTATTCTGTTTAGGGCATTAAAAATAATAGCCAGCACTTGGTCTTAGAAGCCTAGTGGCAAACTAATGCCACAGCTTTAATATTAGTGATAATTCTTTAATTGACAGGGCTGTCTTACCTATGATCTTGTTTCCCATATTTTGTATCAGCTGCAGCTTCTACGTTGTCCCCAAAACCAGTTTTGGTGACCTTCCAATATTTTAGTTGTAGTTTTCCTAATCGAAAGTAAACAGTAGTAGGATAAAAGAGGAAAGTTTATGATCAAGGAGAAAAAAAATATATGAGGAGGGAGAAAAGTTACTAAGCCATTTTTTTATCTTGATCATGGCTGATTCTGGAAAAAGATTGGAAAGCTCTGGATCTGCAATTGTGAAATCTTATCACTTTCTAGGAAAGAAATTTGGAAAACCAGAGGAGACTAAAGCTTTACTTTTTGAGTTATAAATTCATATTCTGCAGTTGAGCATTTGCCTTTTAAATATTTTTATAAATGTATTTTGGACATAGAGTTTGCTTTAGAAATCACCACTACATGGTGAAAAAAAATAGATTTTGTTTTGCCATTTTGAAATGGGATGGTGCCCACAATTATGTATATATAATTTGTTAGTTATCAAATCAGTAGAATAGCTTTTTTAATGCAGAAACTTAGCTGTCTCTCACCTATTAATTGGTTTCAGTCATAACATGAGTCATGAAAAACTAGCAGTATTCTATTCATACTGTGAGCAGTATCTAGTTCAATAGAGGTGGACTTAAGAACAGCAGAAAGAGACTGACTGCTGCTTGGAGGCATGTCAATCAAAACCTGTAGCACTTGCCAAAACGTTTTCTGTCATCATCATCCACTCTCACAGCTGATTAGCAGCAGGATATTCATTCACTGTTTAAGTATGCCTATTCTTAATTTGTCCTTACTGTGAAATGTAATTTTCTACTTCCCATTTGTCATGCTTATTAGAGGAAAGGAAATCTACATCTACAAAGATCAGGATCATGTAGGGAATGGTTTTTCTTGGGACATTCTAGGGAAGTGAAAGTTAGACTTTGGAAAAAAAAAAGGACAAATAGAAAATTCAGGAGAATATCATCAATAATTAAGAAAACAAACAGATGGTTCCGAAAACAATTGAGTCCAGAATTCCCAGCCAAGGCACAAAGGCTCTCATTATAACTTTTGGACACATTTTGCAAAGATCTAGCCCTTTGGAGAAGTCTATGATGCTGAGAAAACTGGAAAAATTGAGCAGGAAGGTGGATATTGGGCAGGAATGTGGATGGACAGTCATGAGTGGACTTGAAAGACTTGAAGGGCTGGATTTGGGATAGATCATCCTGGAGAAGGTCTACTGCTAAGAAGGTGACTGCTAAGAGTCAGAACTGACTTAATAGCGCATAATCTAAAGAAAATGAAATTCAAGTTTCAGTTTTGTGAAAATGCTGAGTTAGTCATCTTAAAGTCCAACTGTTTTTATAAGTTAATTCAGGTGAGTATGAAGCAAATACCTATAAATAATTGTCAAAGAACTTGGCCATATCCCTTGACTTGGAAGAAAGCAAAGTGCTATCCACTACACCTGAAACAGTTATGCTTTTCAAGGGGGTACAGGGGCTATTTTATTTGTAGACCCTGTATAAATTGGACTTTCTTGTGACCTAAAATTTAATACCCCTTTGTTTGATATTCAACAACTAGGATGGATCCCAATTTGGATCCTAGAAATAGCATATATGGCTCTGACTTTATGGGATAACCTTGTTTTTAATATCAGACTCGCCTCAATTGATGGCCTTTTCATCACAATGTTTCATCAGTTCCATGAAAAGCCTTCCCAGGATTGTTTAAAAATCAATTTCTCTTGAAAGCATTTCTCTTGCTTTGACTACCATTTTCTTTATAATAGTGATTTTCACTTGGTAAATATTTTGTTTAATGACTTAATTGCTTGTCACAATTGTGATTGCTAAAAGAGGACTATCTGTATTATAAATAAATTCCCATATATCCTTCCTTCCTTCCTTCCTTCCNCCTTCCTTCCTTCCTTCCTTCCTTTTCAAATGTCCCTCATACTAAGGCCTGGTTTTTCCATTATCACCATTCACTGAAGCATAACATGTAACTATAACCAACCTGTGGATTCCTATTTTTTCACACACCAAGAACAGCCTAAGTGACATAGATTAATAACTTCTGACATATAGTTTGTTATTAAGAATTAAATCTACAGCTTTGGTTCATGTATGTCTTCCACAATTACACTCCTGAAGATCAGGCCCTTTCCATTCAGTTTTATTATAGCCTGCTGTTTTATTTTAGCTTCACAATCACAAAATATATGTATTTTTTTCTTTCATTCATTCCATTTGTTAATTCATGATCTGTACTATTTAGGTTTTGTATAGTTCAAGTTTTACATGTAAAGAATCTAGACCTAGGACTTGGCTTAATCAGCCTCTGTCCTGGTATCTATTAATCTTTAAATGGGAAGAGATGAAATACTATCCATAAAGTAAAAAACTTAGATTTATTGAAAATCTGCTGTACAGCCAATCTCCTTCCCTTTTATAGACAAAATTAAGAATAGTTTGATCTAATTTCTCCAATATTTTTTCTACCAGTATTTCTACCAATTATCTAGTTTTCAGTAGCTTATGTCATTACCAATATTTCTGAGATTGTATTTACTCTGAATTATAATATTAGTATTAATATTATACATACTTTGTAATCATGGCTTAAGAATGACTGGAATTTTAAG
This sequence comes from Ophiophagus hannah, assembly GCA_000516915.1. Lineage (NCBI taxonomy): Eukaryota > Metazoa > Chordata > Lepidosauria > Squamata > Elapidae > Ophiophagus > Ophiophagus hannah. Next base: position 269,484 of record AZIM01000929.1, read on the forward strand.
AACTCAGTACTTGACTCAGCTGTATTAAGCAATCCTGCCTTTAACATTCTGCTTCATTTTGTTTTGTTTTGTTTTTTAAGTTAATAACAATGGTGGCAGGCCTGCAGTTACAAAGGACACTGGATGCAGTGAGATTATTTGGATCCCATCCAATTGGGATTCACACCTGAGCATGGGATAGAAACTTTTGTTGATCACTTTTCTAGATGATTGGTTGGAGGCGGTTCTGTTAAGTCTCTTCATTTCTATCCACAGTAGTATCCTTTCTTATCACCTCTGAGGATTGACTTTCCTTTTTGGAGTGTTTTTGCTCCTTCTTAAGCAAGCAGTTCTATTCAGTGTTGATAGGATAGTAGACATTAAGTCTTTGAGCATTTCATTGTGATGTGCCTCAGGGATCCTCTTTAACACCTTTATGAAGCTGCTAGGAGAGATGCCATCACACTAGGTTGAAATAGCATCAGTATGTTGATAATACGCAATTATGTATTATCATCCCAAGCCAAACAGAAGATCTACTGGAAGTCTTTAATACAGCACCTACAGGCTGTGAAAGACTACATCAGTGATGGCTAACCTTTTCAGCACCAAGTGCCCAAAGTACGCACACATCCTCAAAATGCAACAGGTGCTCACATCCCGCATGTGCGCGTGACCCCACACATGTGCCCCACCCCCAAGCATGCACACTCAGCCCTGTGCGTGCACCAAAGTCATGAAGACCAGCTGGCTGGCTGGAGGCGTGCATGTGCATGCATGGCAGAACTGAGCTGGAATGACAGCTCGCGTGCCCAGAGAGGACTCTGCATGCCACCTCTGGCACACGTGCCATAGGTTCGCCATATTGGGACTAGATGGTGGGAATGAAACTTTTACCTTATTCCAGCAAGTTGGAATTGTTAATGCAGATGTCTTCAGGTATACAGTTACATCAAAAACTCTTGCATTTCCCTTAAAGAGCAGGTTTGTAGTGTAGACGTTTTGTTAGATTCATGGTCCTAACAAATTTGTTCATTATGCAAGGACAATATCTAAAGTAGTAATATGCATGTCACTGATCGGAAGCATTCGTGGTGGTCACATGTTTTCATCTAGTGACTGGACAAACACGTACCTACCATCTTGGTCTTTCTTTCATAATAGTTGTGTGATTTGTTTAATCTCTTTCATCACCTTGACAAGCATATTTTCTCCTGATCATCTGCTCACATCCACATATTCAATGTGTGTGAGTGATATTAGTAAATGAGCTTAGTGATCAAACTTTTAAGGGAATATTTGTTTTTATTTGTCCCAGGATTGATCAATTGTTTTTAATAGTCCATGGTACTCATCCTGTGCCAGTTGCACAGCCATATAAATGTGTTTAATAAATACGAAATCCTTTTCACTGCAAAGGTGACATTTATTGTTTATTGCATAATGACTGTCTATTTTCATACAGTTGGTTCTTGGGTTGCTAAACTGGAGCCTTCAATTTCTTTCTTTAACATTTCTGATCTTAATCAGCTTCATATGAAGCTTTTATCAGCTTTTCTTTCTATATCCTTCAAGCATTTACCATGAATTGGCTTCTCTCAGTTGACAGATTGATTTTCTATTGTTTCTTTTCAATACGTCACTTTAGTTGTTTTCAAAAGCTTCCCTTAATTGACTTCTTCAACAAGCATTCTTCACTTTTCTTAATATATTTCATGCAAGCCTTTTTACTTCCTCCAAAATTGATTCACCTGCAGGAGTCCTATCCCCTTGTTATTATTGTATTAGCTACCTGATTCATTACCTACCTTTTCAGAAACCGTTCAATCCATTCAATATATTTTCTCCATGTATAGTTCTTTTCTCCTTGATAAGAAATTCACTATACTAATTTTTCACTGGTGGTCTGGATGTTGAAGAAGAAGTTTTGAATCAACCCTATCAAGAAAGACTCTGTGCAAAATTAGTGTATTGATTTCATAATAGATACATCTCCTTTTTCAATATGTATCCTTGCATCTCCTTTTTCAATGTGTACACATACATACACCAATCTTTTCTGCTGTATTGGCCACATAGCTCTGTTTCATATTAGTTGGAATTTTATGATGTGGCCTGCCAGTGGCTGATGAAGCTGGCAGCAGAGTTGGACAGTAGTGAGGAGGTTGGGAAGGAATCTGGACCAGTCTTGGAGGCTGAGGAGGGTCCAGACAAGGGCTCTGCATTGGAGGCAGGGATGAGGCTAGGGCAGGCTGGCAGTCATCAGCTGCNTGCCTTCAGACTCAGACAGCAGTGAGGCGGGGGAGTGTCTGGAACCAGTTCCCAGCCTGCGCATGCGCAGGGCTACCAGAAGATGAACAATTGAGAAAGCAGGGTCGACTCAGGAGTAAGGCCACACCTCAAAGATGATTGGCCCCTCCCATAGGACATAAAAGAGGAGCGAACAGGATGTGAGCTTTTGCAGGAAGCAAATAGTTTGTCTGGTCAATTCAAGCTTTGTAAAGTTCTGTTAAACTCTGTGTCAAGTTTGGTCTTGCCCTGCATTTGGCAATTAGTTTTTTGGCAGCATTCCAAGTGTGATAAGGTGGGTGTTTATAAACATTCCCTTGAAAGACTGTTTGTGAAGCCTTGCAGGCTGTGAACGAATGTAATTCATAGCCGTGGAAATAAAAGAGGTTTTGCCGGGACTAAGATTGTGTTTTATACTTTCTAAGGAAGCCTAGGTCAGAACACTTTAACTGATGCTTCTCCTACAGGTTTGAACAGTCAATGAATATTTGATTTCAAAGTGCATATCCTATAGTTCATAGAAAGTACAGAACTATGCGCATGAAATTCTGCAAATCTGAAGGAAACAGTTTTGTTGATTGAGGATCCATATCTTTTATCCTTTCTCTGTTATCATTCAGTCACAGCATAGTTCTCATATAATTCAGCAAAAGTTCATGGAATATGAGTTTTGTTCTGGAATTTACTTTGTGATGTGCAAATACCTAAGTTATTAATTAGTGCTGTATTGAGTCCAGAGTAATGTAATGAAAAAGGCACACTATATGTGGAAAAGGCTTGCTCTTTTATTAAAGGTCATTTTTGGATCCTAGACAGGGATTTATAGCAATTTAGAAGGTTGTCTTGTTGAAGCCTGTTCACAGAAATGTGATATGATTAGAGGCAGGGTAAGTGGTGAGTGATGTGAGATCAAACCTTTACCCTCACTTTTCTTGAATGTTCGTTATTATTTGGGAATACATTGGAATAGATCAACCTGTGTCTGACTTTTATAAGACTAAAAATAGAACAGTGTAAGTTACCATTTATCAGAAAAATCTCCTGAAGGCTTCCTGCATCAGCAAACCCAAAGTTGCATAATCAATATAAATCTCAGTTTCCTATATATATAGTAGGTGGAAATTTCATTAAAACTTAAATGATGAAACACAAAAATTTTTGATTTGATTTTGATTTTATTTAGAC
>AZIM01000929.1:335399-349984 GCA_000516915.1 Ophiophagus hannah
GGACAATATGCTGACTCTGTAAACCTCTTAGAGAGGGCTGTAAAGCACTATAGAGTGGTATCTAAGTGCTATTGCTATAAAGTTCCAGTAATCACTGTGGAATCTGTTTCGTGACATGGACCTTGAAGAGCTGACATCCACACTGTTTTTTAACATGTATTGGTATCGTTGCTATTAAAAAAAGTATAGCTACACAAACTTCGTAATTGAACATATTCAAGAAATGGGCTTTAGGACTTGCTGAGACCCTTCATTTGTAAGGAGAAGTAAACCCTTGATAGAACATTCTTCCATTCTAGCAGCCATGTAAACCTGGAAGGAGCCAGGTAGGAAGAGGGTCCTATGATTTGCTCATATGGCCACAACACAACCTATTTTTCCATCAATATATTTTTCTATTATTTTTTTCCCTGTGCCGATGAGCTATGTGTGTTCTAACCCAGCAGTGGCACAGGTAGTCTAGAGGCAGCATCCCTGAATTTGTACAGCCAATTTCTCAAAGATTTACTGTCAACATCACTTGACATAATAGGAAAAAGAAAACAGGACATTTGTGATTATCCTGCAATTCATCTTCTTCAGGGACAACGCAGATAAAAAAGTGGGGGGTTGCACTTTGATTGCACAATTGTGGCCACCATCTTGACTTTTTTGACTCCCTTGATATCCCTGACCACAGGAAAAATTAATGAGGCATTCTGTTCAGAGCTGCTTAATTTTCAATGCACATACACAGCTGAGCAATGAATCATCAAGAAACATTTAATTTTAATAGCTGAACAGATTTACATGGCCTCCCACTAGGCATTTGGCTCATACAGACATCATAAACCCAAGTGATCTCTCAAACTTCTCCAATTTCGCCCACAGTTTCAACACTGAGGGAACGGCATTTGATAGTGATATAAATACAGTGAATGCTACACAATATTTATTCACATAGTACCACAATGCAACAACTGTGTGTGGGGACAGCAGTGCTTTACAGATGAAGGGGGATGGAGGGTAGCATCTACCACGCTTAATATTTGTCAGCTAGGTTTATTGTCTGAGACATGAATCAGTAGGTACAACTCATCAATAGTATTCCGTGTGGGAGAATTGTTTAAGTTCAGATCAATCAAACTGGGCTGAAAATGCCAATTAGTAGGTTTTATCCCAGCCTCTGAAACTCCAGTAAAAAAGAAAGAGAACAAGAGGGTAGCAATTCTAAATGGTAGAATAGCCTTACTTCTGCTCCTCTAATGGAGGTGGTGATTGAGTTTGAACATGAAATACATAAGAATACTCTGGAGTGATTGTTTTCCCTGATATTTTAGTCTGCAAGGGAAAATTATATGGCGTTGTTGTGCTGTATGTATTTTCTAGCCCACTTAAAATCAGATGAGAAGATTGAACTGAGATGGGTTCTTGATCTGAATATTTCTACCATCAGGTTGACTTACAATCTTGCATTGCTTTGTATCTAGACACACACACACACACACACACACACACACACACACTTTAAAAGGTGGGTTGGGCAAACAATGCCAGAACTACTACTTTAGTTGGCATCTGTAGCTGTGGGATCTAATAGTCATCTTTTAGGACTGGCTATTTATCTTTTGTCTACTATAGATGAATAACATGTCTAAGAAGAAGATGTCAATAGATATCACTGTGATTCCCTGGATTCAACCTTACAGAGTACAATCCTGTCTTTGAAAAGGACACTCATCATTGGAAAAAATTCTCATTTGAAAGGCTGCCCATTCCAAGATTGTTAGGTATTAACATACTCTCCTGTGGTTGGTTGGTCCACAGTGGTGGGAAATTGAACAGCCGTCACTGGCTGCAGNNNAGTGGTGGAAAATTAAACAGCCGTCACTGGCTGCAGCCACGAGCAGCTCGGTTGTAAAAGGAGCTGCCATGGCTGCCAGAGTCAGTCTTGTATGAGAAAATAAAGGCATGTTTACAGAGCTGGAGTCCATCTCCATCTCATTACTTGCGATGTAACACTAGCAATGAAGGTGGGATCCTGAGACGAAATGGAACCAGCAAGCATGTGGCGACCGAATACCAAAGCAGAACATCTGAACAATGGCCAGAACAAACATGCCACCCACACCATTCAATCCTACTACAGAGGATTGGGAATCATATGTCGACTGATTCCACATGTTCCTCGAAGGGAACAATCTCATGAACATTTGGAGCAAAGAAAGAGAGCGGTCTTTCTCACCCACTGCGGGTCCGCCATTTTTAAAATGGCCAAAGCACTATCAGTACCAAGTGAGGTGAAGACGATGGCCTGGCTGGACCTGGAATGAATCCTGAGGGCTCACTACACCCCGCCGGTATCCTGCCTCATCAAAAGGCATGAATTCTACCAAAGGGACCAGAAGGAAGGCGAGAGCATCAGAGGGACATTGCTGGGGCATGCAAATTCCTAAACATGGACAAGGCAATGAGGGATTGTGTAGTCCTTGGACTGCGAGACCTAACGTTACAGAGCCGCCTCCTGACTAAGCCTAAAATAACCCTCAAGGAAGCCATTGAGGAGGCCACCGCAGTGGAAGCATCGCAGAAATCGGCAGCTGCCATGAGAAAGATGAACAGGCACCACCGAAAGACATCACCACCCACCACGAGGACATCGAGTCCAAATCAGAAAGCGACGAGGATGACGAGGGGTTGAACCAACTCCATACAGAGCACAACACAAAGAACCAAGATAGAAAAAGAAAAGAATTTTGTTGTGCAGGCTAAGAAGGAAGCCATCCACAATCGGAATGCTGTTTCTGCGACGCCACTTGCCAATGATGCAACCAGCGAGGGCACATTGCAAGGGCCTGCTGGGCATCGAAACCCAACTCCCAAAGACAGAGGCAGGGCACACCCCCACGGAACAGAGAAAATCAATCAGGAAACAGATGGAGCCAATACAGCAGGAACCGTCAAGACAAGGAGGCCGCCAACGGGAAAAGCGAGACGCACCAGATTGTGATCATGGGCCACTCCAACATGACAAATGCCTGAAAGGTCCACATCCAGGTTACCATTGAAGGCCAGAAATGCTGGATGGAGGTGGATTCAGGCTCCTACCTATCGATGGTATCCTGGGAAACCATAAAACAACTGATCCCAAGCATAAACAGAAATCAGCTTAAAAGACAAACTTTAACTTTAAAGGACTACCAAGGAAACAAGATTCCCATGATAGGCATAGGAAAGTTCAAAGTGACTTTTAAAAGCTACTCCAGAGTCCTTCTGCTGACTATAGTAGACCGGGACTGGCCTAGCCTGTTGGGGCTCAAGTGGTTTGCACCGCTGGGCATTGAAGTCACCGGGATACACAGTATCACCAAGATCAAGTGGGAAGAGAACCTGATGGAATAATTCAAGGATGTCTTTGATGGGAAACTAGGCAAGTACTTGGAGTCCCCAATCTCTTTTAACCTAGAACCAACCCTAGCCCCCATAAGGCTAAAAGCAAGGCGGGTTCCCTTCGCACTTAAACCTAAAATTGATGATGAGATAAGCTCATCGCACAAGGGATCAATTGACCACGGGAAGTGGGAAACCCCTATTGTCATGCCAGTAAAGCCAGATGGGTCCGTGCGCATCTGTGCTGATTACAAGGCCACCCTGAACCGCACCCTACAACAGAGCACGTACCCTGTCCTAGTGGTACAGCACCTATTGCATTCCCTGGGGCGGGGGAAGATTTTCACAAAACTCGATCTCGCACAAGCCTACCAGCAATTACAGGTAGACGCAGAGACAGCAGAAGTCCAGATGATCGTAACACACAGAGGGACATTCAAGTGTAACAGATAACAATTTGGGGTCAGCGTTGCCCTGGGGATATTCCAGAGTTTCATGGAACGCCTATTACAAGGAATTAAAGGAGTGATGACCTACTTCGACAATGTCCTCGTATCGGCCAAGGACAAAAGACAATTGGGAAGTACTAAGTAGATTCAGAGAAGTGGGGCTTAAAGTGAAAAGGGAAAAATGTCAATTAGCAGCCACCAAAGTAGAATTCCTGGGCTATCTGATAGACAGCGAAGGGATCCACCACACAGAGAGCAAGATCAGAGCAATCAAAGAAGCCCCCAGGCCCACGAATAAAACTAACCTACAAGCTTTCCTGGGACTTATTAACTTTTACAACATATTCCTACCACAGAAAGCGACAATTGCAGAGCCACTACATGACTGCTTGACAAGAAAGCAGCATGGTCCTGAGGGCAACAGGAAAAAACAGCATTCTGCGAAATAAAAAACATAATTACATCAGACCGTGTACTGATCCAGTACAGCGAGGCACTTCCTGTAATCTTAACCTGCGATGCATCACCTTTCGGTCGGCGCCATCCTCAGCCACATATTGCCCAACGGGAAAGAGGCTCCCATAGCCTTCTACTCCAAAACACTGCCCAAACTGGAGAGGAATTACAGCCAACTAGACAAAGAAGCACTGGCCACTGTCACCAGAATCAAGCGATTCCACGAGTATATCTATGGGAGGAAATTCACCCTAGTCACAGACCACAAGCCACTTCTGGGAATCATCGCAGGAAACAGAGCCACCCCGTACATACTATCACCCAGAACGATGCATTGGTCGGAATTCCTAGCTGCCTACGACTACAATTTAATACACCGGGCCAGAAAGGACACAGACCATGCAGACGTACTCAGTGCCCCCTACCCAATCTAGAAGAAGACCCAGCGCCAACCACATCTACACTCCTGATAGAGACTTTAGAGAAAGCAACAGCAGCAGACATCGCGAGAGAAACAGCAAGAGACAAAACCCTGGCGTGAATATTGAACTGGGTAGGGAGGGGTTGGCCAGAGAGACTGAGACTGAGACTACGACTACTGATGCTGATGAAACCAAAACCAAACCATTTAGAAATAGACAAACAGAACTCTCAACCCTGAAAGGGTGCGTACTATGGGGGGATCAGGGGATCATACCTGAGGTTTTAAGGGAAAATATACTAGAAATGTTACATGAGGGACACCCGGGAATTGTAAAGATGAAATCCCTGGCTAGGAGCTATGTGTGATGGACAGGGATGGACAGGGAAATAGGAGCCTGTCAACCTGCAAACACTGTCAAGAATCTAGGCCAGCACCTCCCACAGCACACACACATGAGTGGGAAATGCCAAGGGGACCATGGTCAAGGTTGCACATCGATTTTGCTGGACCAGTAAAGGGGCACACATTTCTAATAGTGGTGGATGCGTACTTCAAATGGTTGAAAGTAAGCATCATGCAATCCACCACCGCAGAAGCCATAATTAGACAGTTTAGGAGACTATTTGTAAAACACAGCCTGCCGGACTTAATTGTATCCAACAATGGGTTCATGGCCACCCAATTTGAAGGGTTCCTAGCGCAGAACGGGATAAGGCACACATTAACAGCACTGGGGCACCTGTCCATGAATGGACAAGTGGAACACATGGTACAGTACACCAAGGAAACCCTCCAAATGCTAGGGCCCAGAGACACCCAAGCAAAGATAGACAAGCTGTTAAGCATACAGCATATAACGCCCAGTGCGACAACTAATAAGAGCCCCACCGAATTACTCATGGGAAGAAAACTGAGATCACCCCTAGACAGTCTACACCCCACATATAACCAGTAGATTCGTCCAGCAAATGCCAGACATTCCAAACATGTGTCCTAGTTTACACCAAGAATCTAACCAGGGAGACCCTGTGGATACCCGCAAGGGTGGCCCAGGTAACTGGGCCCCGTTCTTACAGAGTGGATACAACAGATGGGTGAAGTTGAAGGAGACACACAGAGCCCAAAGGACGAGGGGTGGCCCAGAGCCCAAAGGACGAGGGGTGGCAGAGAGGAGGGGGGAGACCCCTCACATAGGGGCGCAACACAACCAGAGAGGAGGGATATACACAAAACAGGCCCTGACAACTAACAACACACACCCTCAACAAGCAAGAATAGCTCCAAACGGAAAAAGTAGACATATACCTGAATCCCAAGGGCAGGACAGCATAGCCAGGCAGGAACAGGCCCATGAAGAAGTCGAAAGGCCGACCCCTAGTGGGGACAAAATGGCCTCCACAGCCAGAAGGTTCCAGAAGGTTCCAAGGGGAAGAACAGGAGAGACGGTTAATCCACCCGAACAGTTCAGAGACCAACCAGCGACAGAGCTGCGCAGGTCCAGTCGCACCCATAAAAGTCCTGCCTACTTACATGATTATGTACGATAGGCTAGGACAGGATTGGGTGTACCAGACCAAGTGGGGAGGAGTGTTAGGCATTAACATATTCACCTGTGGTTGGTTAGTCCGCGGTGGCGGGAAATTGAACAGCCGTCACTGGCTGCAGCTGCAAGTAGCTCAGTTGTAAAAGGAGCTGCCGCAGCTGCTGGAGTCAGTCCCGTAAGAGAAAATAAAGGAACGTTTACAGAGCTGGAGACCATCTCCGTCTCATTAGTCACGATCTAACAAAGATCAAGAAGGTTTTGAAGAACTGCCTAGACCAAGGGGAAAGGACAGATCTCTTGAAATCACCCATCAGATGCAATTAGCCTTTAAACATCAACAGAACACACACAGGTCATCTTGTCCTGATTTACACACACACACACACACACACACAGTCAGTTGTACTGAGCTTCTATTTAAATTATCACAATTTTAAATGTGTGTTTGCATTGTCTATATAAGTACTTTCGCTTTTGAAAAATAATTTCCTCTCTACTGGTTTGAGTAATGAGCCATCTACCCTAGGCAATATAACCGATAACTGCATATTTGCAAGGAATGACAGAAATGGAAAGAGGAAAGGGATCTAATTATGAGAAAGGAAACACAAATGAGAAAAAATACACAAATTAAGCATCTTCTCCTGCTGACCTACCAGTGACAAGAGAACCTCCATTTTTATTACTTTTGTTGCCAAACTAAATGGATGACCATTTTTCCAAGATATTGCTTTCCTCCAACAGAACAAACAAGACCACAAAAACCCTCTTTGGTTTGCTTAAAAAGCTAATTGGGCAATAATTGTTTTAGCACATGAGAACTTAAGGAGAAGACAGTGCAATCACCACTCATCTTGGGAAACTAAGCTGAATAATATATAAAATAGGATAATATTTCTCTATTTATTTATTTAATACTTGCTATTTTCTTGCACTAACATAACCATAAAATGGAAATGTGGAAGTTTCTTTTTTGTCTCTCCATACTTCCTATAATATCATCATTCCCTGTAATGAAATAAAAATAATAATTAGCATTAGATGTTATGTGCTTTTACTAAGGTAGAGCTCAAAATAAAAACTTGATTGTTTCAAATGTCCACCCATCTGCCCACGTAATTTTTAGTTGAAGCTTCAGAAAAGTAAAATTAGCATTACATGAGCTCTTTTTAGACACAAATGTAGAGCTCTTTTAAAATGTAGTTTTTCAATCCATCTTTAGCAGATTTTTTAAAAAAGAATAATACACCTATCTTAAAAAACCTTGACATTATAGTTAACTTATTTTATGTATTTAATGTGTGGCAATTACAATTAATATATACCAACAAATAAAAGCTAGATTCTTCTAACATTTTGTTGCTGAACCTGTCCCAAATGAATGTGTGACAAGTTTTCTGCTATCCAGGAGTATCCTGTAGTCACACATTCTCCTGGTTGTACTGCAAGACAAGTGCCATTTCTTCTGCTCCTATATCTTTCTGAGTTCTCTATGGGGTACTTCTGGGTGCTATTGGCTTGTTGCCAATGCTATCACATGTTCTCAGCTCTTATTGATTGCTCCCTTCTGCTTCAACCCACAGCCAACTAGCAGGCTGCCCACATGCTCCCTGCAAATCCTTCACCCTGCCTGTGACCAGTCATTTGGGCTGCTTTTTTGGACAAGAGGGCACAGTGGCCTCGCTGTTAAGATGCTGGGCTTATCAATGGGAAGTTTGGAAGTTTGAGACCCAAGTACCATGTGACAGGGTGAGCTCCCATTCCTGGTCCAGCTCCTGCCAACCTAGCAGTTCAAAAGCATGCAAGTGTGAATAGATAAATAGGTACCACTTTGGTGGGAAGGTGTTTGTGTTCCGTGTGCCTCAGCATTTAGTCATGCTGGCCACATGACCACAAAAATGTTTTCAGACAATGATGCTAAGCTAAGAAACAGATATGAGTACCACTCCCTAGAAACAGGCATGACTGGACAAGGGAAACCTTTACCTTACCTTAGATAAGGGTTTAGCATGAGCTGGCAGGTTACACACAAGGTAGAGAAACACAGGAAGAAGTGAGTGAAAACTATTAGCTTCAGCCTGCAGTCCTTTGCCACGTGTACTTTTGTCAAACAGGACACATTTTTACCTAGTAGCATTTCAGGAGAACATTAGGTGTATTTTTAAACCAGTATGAAATGATTTATTCACCAAAGCACATGAGAGCAAAACAAGAAGTAACAGGTGCAAGATCATTAAAAAGAGATCCAACCTAGGCCTAAGAAGAAACAACAATGAGAACAATTAATCAGTGGAACACTTTGTTCTGGAAGTTGTGGGTGCTTCATCACTGGACATTTTCAAGAAGATACTGGACAGCCATTTGTCCAGAATGATATAGGGTCTCCTGCTTTAGCAAAGGGTTAGACTAGAAGATCCCAAGGTCTCTTGCAATCCTATTATTCTATTTTACGTTCTGAGCAGATATCTATGGTTGTTTCCATAATTTTTATATTCTATTGTTTCTGCTGATGTTTTTTTTTCCTGTTGCTCTTTGCTTGCATTTTTTAAATAGATGTTTGTGGTGGGAATTTATAATCAGCCCTCAAACCTCTTCCTGAAAGCAATACATAATGCAAATAGCAGCAGTAACAAAAGCAAACTGCATGCCTGGATGTATCCATTACAGAACAAGACCTAGATAAATCCAGGGAGGTGGGATTGGCTTTGGAATGAGTTTGAGCTGTAAATCAATCAATCTGAAATACTTTGCATATAGTGTATGTCCCTTTCACTATTTGGCAGAAATAAGAGGCATTGAAAATATTTGATCTAATCCCCAGAAGAGTTTGGGTATTTTTAATGTATTTTTTTATTATAGAAAAATCACAGAAATTTGAAAAGTGACCCTACCTCTGGTCAAGCCCCACTCCCAATTGGAATCTAGCTGGTTTTCTTTTTTCTTTTTTTCCCTTTCCCTGGATTTAACCTGGATTTGGGAACAATCACTGATAGATGTTTTAAAATGGCATGAAAAAATATGATTTTAGATTTAGATCTGATACTATTGTGGTATTTACATAACGTATTGACCCACAATTGACAAATGGTATTTTAAAGCACTGAGTTCTGTAAAACTAGTCTGTATGCTCATTTTATGATGAATCATGGAGTTCCAGCTATTGAAACAAATAAGCCATGGTTTAATTAATCTTACAGCAGAGTTTCTCAACTTTAGTAATTTTGAGGTGTGTGGACTTGAAGCTCACAGAGGAATTCCGGGAGTTGAAGTCCACACATTTTAACATGGCTAAGGTTGAGAAACCCTGACCTACAGAATACTCAGATAATAAATAGCTAAATGTTTTCACTGTGTAATTCCGCACCAACTTTAACAGTGCATAGTACAAATGCTTCTGATTAAGGATCAGAAGCCACATCAATCTTATGAAGAGAATGGAGAACAGATCTGTCAGGTTCAAACATGTGATGGGAATAGCAGAGAATGTAGCCCCAAAGACACATTCTCACCGTTTATCTCTAATCCATATGCAAGCCTGTACTTCCTTCACAACAGCTGAAGGTTTTTCTTTCCCACATTCACTTCTGGCACAAAATAATAATCAAATGTATTTGGTACAATCTCGTAGTTATTATCTCCAAAGAGAAGGGTGTAAAAACATATGTTGGCAATCTGCTCCAAAGTAGGGAATAAAAACTGTACGCTTTTTTCAAAGTATGGTTGTTTTTTTCCAGATGGAGAGCTTCCAATCGGACGAATCAAAAGATTTTTTCTTCCAAGCAGGTTTTATGTGATAAAAAATAAAAATAAAAATGGAAGAAGCAGTGGGAACATATAGAAGGAATAAAAATGGAAGATCATCTCACTTTGATCTTCCTTAATGTCATGAACGATGGAAGATAATTGCACACTCACGCGCGCGCACACACACACACACACACACACGGGGGAGNACACACCCACACGGGGGAGGGGGGCACAAAGCCTAGTGTGGAAGCATCTTTAATTTAGAAAACTCTGTATGCAATTAATTCTCAGACATTCATATCCAGAAGGCGGGAGCTGAGGCTTGGAAAGTAGAAAATAGGCCAGAGCCATGCTTTCCTGAGCTGTTCTTACTTGCCTGGACTGTGAGAACAGAATGGTAAGAAGAAAATGGAAAAACAGGAATTGCACAAAGGGAAAAGAGCCCATCCCTTAAAAACAGGCAGACCAGAGGTGGTATTCAGCAGGTTCTGACCAGTTCTGGAGAACCGGTCGTGGAAATTTTGAGTAGTTTGGAGAACCAGCAAATGCCACCTCTGACCGGAGATTTTACAGTATCCTTTCCCTGCCANCCCCCCCCACAAAGCCACACCCACAGAACCGGTAGTCAAAAAAATTGAATCCCACCTCTGAGGCAGACCCACCAAGCATAACCCCTCAGCGTCCAGGAATAAATAGTTGACCCTACTCACCATTAATAGTCACACAGCTCATCTTCCCACTGACCCAAAGGTCTGAGGAAACAGTCAGGTCTTCAATGCCTTGCAAGAAGCTAACAGAGTTGGGGGAACAACTCCAAATGTCTGTGGGAGAACATGTTGTTCCATAGGCAGATGCTGCTACTGGAAAGGTATGACTTCTATTAAACAAGATCACCTTGTTTAATAGAGGGGATCCTAAGAAGTGTTAACCTTCCCAGGGAGACCAGACAAGAAACATGACCTGATAAGCTAATTTTACTTTACTGTAAGGCTGCATTAACAGAATCTTGCAAGTCTGAATATTCAAATCTTCCACCATCTGGCTGTACCTCAGGCAGTATTTCTTTGCTCCATCTCCCAAGGTTTTTCTCACACACAATTACTACAATCCCTCGTTACTAGGCCTGGTGGGCCTATGCCATTCAGGGCTCTGGAGATGGTTACTAGCACCTTGAATTACCCCTTGGAGCCTTCTGGTAACCAATGCAGCTTGCAGAATATATGTCTTCTGTAGGAGCATCTCCTAGGGATAATTTGACCTACAAAGGCCGTGAAGCATTTTAAAATACACCAAGTAAACACAATCTCTAAAAAAGATCTATTTGGAAAGCCAATTGGGAACAGGATCTCATCTTTTTCTAGTTTGCCCCTTCCTGAGTTTGCTTGGCTCATCACATAAATGGATAAACGCATACACAAATACATATAGAGTCATTGCCAGAATATTTCACATAAGAAGGAATAGATGTCATGAATGATAGAAGCTAATTGCACACACACACACACACGCACACACACACACATAGGAAGCATCTTTAATTTAGAAAACTCTGTACACAATTAATTCTCAGACCTTCATATCCAGAAGGAAGGAGTCAATGCTTGGAAAGAAGAAAACAGGCCAGAATCCATGCTTTCCTGAGCTGTTCCTACCTTCTCGTATTTGTTTATAATTCACCTAAACGAAGAAGAATATGTGCTTTATTATCTCTATTTAAAAGAAAATTCAAAAAGAAAAAAGGCAGTTTAAAAAAAAGTATCTGTATTTGTTAGGAAAGTGGCAACTCCAATTTTCTGTGCCATTGTCTGCCCAACCACATTTGATGGCATTTATACATGCTTCTGTGGATGCACCCTTTTCTATTAAAATGTTTGACTATATTCAATCGATGTAAGCATTTGAGGGTAGGAATGAAATTGTGTTCATTTTGGGCTTGTTAGGGAGCCAAGTAAACAAAATCTTGAGAGAAACATGGTAATTTCTTAATACTTTCTGCACCTACCACTTTACTGTGAAAGGTACAGAACCTGTGGCCAGATGAAACATAATGGTATTAGTTGTATAAAAGGACAGGTGGTTTTCCCCTCTGTGCTTCACTTGGCCTCAGCACTTGCTGCTAGTTAAGTTCCCAAAGGTTCTGCTCTGGGCTGGACACACCCCTTTTCTCAGCCAGAAATAAATGTCTGATGTAACATGGATTAGAAACTTGGCATCTCAGCGGGGCAAGATCAAAAAAGGCACAAGAGCAAGACTTGGGACAGCTGGGAAGCACTGACTTGGAGAATCTCTTGTGTGAGAAAAAGTGCTGAGAAAAGTCACACAGGGCTCTAATCCTCACCTGGGAAGCCTCCGCTCTGTCAAGACTTCACATCAGAGGCTCTGCTGTGGTCTGAATAAGAGCCTGAGCAGGTAGGGAGAATTCTTGCACCTTGCTTTGCAAGGCATTTGTTTGTGGTGCGGCTGCTATGAAAAACTGTGGAAGATTATGCCAGTCATTTGGATAACCAGTTTTATTTAGTACACGTATTATTGAGGATTAGACAGCCCAACAGGTGTATCTCTCAGAGGGAACAGAGAAACTCTTGTAGAGTTTAAGAGTAGATCTTTAACAATTTAAGGAATTTCAACAGCTAGTACTGGGAACAAGACTGGATCTATCACAGTATATGAATGTGAAGACCTATCCAAAGCCTACTACAGATGTATTACGTTTGCTTTTCCATGCCAAAGGCTGACCCTTTGGGTGCAGAATTGTCCTCTGGCAATGTCAAATTGCCCAACTCTAAGAATGTAAGACCCAGCATGAGAAAAGGGCTGCTAGGAGATGACCTGAAACGTAGAAGTTGGTAAGGAAGGGAATTTGGGACTGCTGGCACATCCTGATGAGAGCCCATTGATAAACACATATCATGTCCAAAAGAGCAGATGAGTATATATTAAGATTCCCTACGTTCATCTGAAACTGATGGTTTCTCACTCAAATTACTAAAGAAAGGAAAAACAAAACTCAGCTCTCCATTAGAGCTCAGTTTCATCTGCAGTCCATTTTTCCAGAAGACTTCCTCCCAGATAGATGTATAGATCTATAGATATAGATATATATAGTTGAAGTCTTAGCATTCTTTTCCGACTCCAGCACTAAATCACTTCAGTTGCTATTGGAAGAATGTTGCATGCCCCATGCCCCCCAGAGCAGCAGAAGGGGAAGCAAGCTGATGGTCATTTGAAACTATGAAGTATGTTCTTCACTTAGCTCAGAAGTACTTGCTTAGGGTAATACATTTTGTAGTTTCTTAGTTCTCCTGTAGGTACACCCGTACAGGTTTTTGTGGCAACGAAACACTTACAGACTGACCAAAATCTTGCCCAATTATGCATTAATTTATTTCCAGTGAACTCTACCAGATACCCTAGCTCTTAATTGAGGGTAAAAACTGGCTTGATTAACCCAAGCAAGAAATGTGTGGCTTGAATCAAAACACACCAGAGTGAGACTATACTCTCAAAATTACAGATCTTGCGAGACAAAAAAAAAATTTCCCCAACCAACCAGTATATCTATTTTTTTAAATATTTTGTTTAAAACAGGCTAATGGATTTAGGTAGTTATGAGGCAAATTCAAAGACTTTGGTTTCTTACTTTCTACTGCGAAATGGTTCAAATATTCACATGAGATAAAAGGTAAATTTTTATTTATTCATATATAAAATTTAGAAACCACCCATCTGATAATAATATCTGATAATAATATGGGATAAATAAGGAAGAAGAGTGGAACAAGTGGAGAAAAAGAATTAATGGGAATTTCAAAAAGTAACAATTAAAAGTAACAGTTCTGCACAATGAGGAATGTCAATTCTTAGTAAATTTTGACACACAGGTTAAGGAGTATAGGTGACATAAATTCAGGCTCAAAAATCTACACCTAGAAACAAGCACAAGACCAAGAATAGACACCCATGAGTGATATTTTAGATTAGGCTGACGATGTGTGCGCAAGTGATAGTAGCTGAAGTGGATAGGTAGATGAAAAGTCCTTTGTTCATTGAAAGATCAACTTTTCTGAAGTTCAGCTAGAGTTTTTGTGATTTTAGGATTAAATCTGCCTGCTTCTTCTAACCCTGTGAGTTCATCCTTTCTGAAAATGTTGCCTGCATCCTTCACAGTCCAAGGTCAGGAGTGCATTTCCACTATTCTCAGGTCACCAGCTAAATATAGTGCTGGCAGATTTAAGGAAGGCTTTTCTGGGCAGAAAGAAGACATGGAGTCCCATATGAAGCCTTCTGCTGAGAAGTATAGCTGTTCCTGACAGAACTGCCCCATTCAAAAAGCTTAACCTTCAGCTTATGCTTTGACAATAAGTATCTTTGTTTACAGCTGAAGGCCTTCACCGCAAATTCTGTTCTTGTCTAAGGAAGAACCTATGGATATAAGCCAGTTATTACTGAACTTTCATTATAGTTCTGGGAGGAAGAGGTTATTCTATAGCAACTTAGTATTGGTCAGTGGATAACTGTAAGTCCACCAGAGGTGGGATTCAAATTTTTTAACAACTGGTTCTGTGGGCATGGCTTAGGTGGTAGGCGTGGCTTGGTG
>AZIM01000929.1:389644-400214 GCA_000516915.1 Ophiophagus hannah
CAGTTGCCAAGCATCTGAATTTTGATGTGACCATGAGGATGCCAAAACAGTCATAAGTAAACTTTTTCCAGTGCTGTTTTAACTTTGAATGGTCACTAAACGAACTGCTGAAAATCGAGGACTACCTGTATATTTTCTAGAACAAGAAAAAAAATCCAAACTTTCAGTGCAGATAATTAACAAGAAATTACTAGATGTTTAAAAATTGTAATTGATTTTCAATGAATTGACAGGCTTTTTATTATAACAAATTTAAAATTCATAGTGTGTATAAAGAATATTCAATTAGTTATTTCTCTTTAGTTTCAATAGTTCAATTATTTGGGATGGATATTTACTATAAACTTGCAAAGTTCAAAAGCATTGACACTTATATGTAAATAAATGTATTAATGCAGTTATTGTACCATGGCACCTTACTCCCAAAGATAAAAATGCTAAAAAAAATTCATAATTTCTCAAGTTGATTGTTTTACTTCATTTGCTACTTTAGAGAGAAACTAATAATTGGGGGGGGGGACTAAGTAGTTACATTACTCAAGAAATGGCTACAAAACAATGTAGCCATTTCTACAATGGGGCTGGCTTAGAGAAAAGATTCATTTAGTCCATCATCTTGCTTCCAACAGTAGCCACCTTTGGGATGCTCACAAAAAACTTTAGTACTTGCTCCCTAGCAACTTCTATCAAAATACTACCTCCCTGGCAAATAGTACCCAGTGGCACTCCTGTATTTAAATCTAGAGATTTTTCAGCTGCACTGTCAACAGTGATAGATCTCTCCTCCATAAATGTATTTAATTCCTTTTCGAAGGTATCCAAACTAATTTCAAATGAAGCCTGCATCTGATTCTGATGTTTGCCAGAACTGAAATCACTGGTGCAGTAGGTTCATCCTTCCTGCTGAACATGTCGGAATATGTATCAGATGGATGTAGAACATTCCATTGGCATTTTATGAAATATATTATTTCGTCTATTTAGAATCTACTACAAGGAGTAGCTACATGCTACAAGGGGAAACAATATTTTTAATTTTCCACTAGAAAAAGTCAGAATAGCATTGGTCAATTTTCAACAGTTGGTAAATGCAAGTCTATAGCTATGAAAGCAGACAGACAAACTTACTCAGGGTCATCCTGGAAATCTTGAGATTCTGCCAAGTCATCATATTCTGCTGCTGCATCTTTGCCAGCCAAGATTAGTTCCTTGGAAGGAACCACCACCTGAAAAGAGATATAGAAAAAAAAAGTTTCATAACAAATATGAAAACAACTGTAATTGCTAATGAAATTTGAACTACCATGGAAACTTCTCATAGCCAAAAAATCTTCTCACAAGATCTAATACCTATGCTAATCAAGGGTATCAAAAGCCTCCCCTCCTTTTTTAAAAATAACACATTGCTGTGTTAAGGCAGAAAGCCATTCTAAATCTGAAAAAGGACTATGCAGATATTCACGTCATATATTTTTAGCATAGTATTGGAGTATATACATTAGCTTATACATGTAAGATGATAAGAAGCTATAGTACCTTTGCAGTACTGTTAATATCCTCAGGATCATTTTCCTCACATTCTTTTAAGGTCACATGGGTAAGGTTTTCCACTGGATTGGTTAGAGTTAGAAGAACTTGACTTTCCTATGAATGACAGAAATATATAAGAGACAAAATATTCATGAAGGTTCTATATGATTCTATATTTTTGCCTCTATGATGCCCTTTTAGGGAGTGCTAACCTTCTAAATAGCAACATGAACCAATATCCCGTTCATTTTTCTAAACTTTAAATATTCAATTCATATTGGAATTAAGGAAAATTATGAGTTGGTTTTCAGTCAACCAAATCAAAATCAAACACAAAAATCAGAAATGGCAAGCAGCCACCCTACAGCATAACAAAATTTTAGGAGATTCACTGTTTCACCCTCACTCATCTTATTACCCCAGGCAACCAGTACATACACTTCTCAACCAGACTTTTTCTTGATAGAAGGTGCTTCCTGAGTCATGGCTGGGACTGGGAGCAAATAGCAAAAGTCTAATTGCCTCCCCACAAACTCTTTCCTCTTTGATAGAGAAAAAAAATGTCTTTTTGCCAGAGACCTCTGAGAGAAAGAAGCAAGAAATTGTGGGCTTGGGTTGGAGGAAGTCAAGATTCACTTCTAACCTCAAATTTAAGACTGAAAGTTTCAGCAAGGATAGATAAAAAAAGGAATCTGAGTCAAGGAATTACTACTTTAAGAAGCCTAAGTGTATGCCTAGTTATCACTACATTAACATTTTTGAGGGGATTCTGATTTTAATTTCCTATCTCTGGTTATTGTCTCTATTATAAACACAGTCCTGTCTGATAGAAAGTGGCACCTCTTTCAGAGTTGCTTTTATATTAGTAAATTCTTTTAAAAAACATGTATATTGAGGGATTTTTTCCCAATGGGAGATTTCTATAAAGTGTTTAGGATAATATCAGCACTGTATAGTTTAATCTCCTTGTCCACTGAATGTTTCACTTCCTTATTTTTAATAAAGCAATTTTCCTTTCAAATTATAACATATAATCATGATCTAGCTTTCCAAAGGAAAGTAGGATATGGCTATTTTCCATAATTATACACCTCAATGCTACAGAGGGCAAAGAGTAGCACCTTTAAATTTATTTTTCTCCCAATCTTTTCCCCTGCTTTTTACCAGAAGCCAAAGAGATTGCAAGATTAGTAAAAGGGCATCAAGCAAAGGCATTCCAGGAAGTCACATGGTGATCATAATAATTAACAAGCACTACCCTGATGCTAGGAAAGTGGGCCATGGCTTCTAAAGTGAGAGGGCTTCAGGGAAAGAAGTTTGATACCTCCAAGTTTTCCCCTTAAGGTTTGGCGTTATCACTATACCTAGTCTTTCCTACATGAAAGCAAAGGGGGAAATGCTTCAAGATTTACAATTCTCAAAAGCACACATTAAACTTCTAACATTATGTTGTCATGTATTCCTTATGGACATTTTTTTCAATTGTTTCATCCTGATAGGCTTTTGAATCCAATTTAAAAACAGTGGATTGTGAAACCATTTAGAAACCAGTTAGAGTCATGCCTTCACTGAACCAATGTTACTAAACATAACATGTTAGTTTTCCAGGACTCTTTCACATTTTAAACAAAACAAAAGATTTAATAGCTACTCATATTCAGGCTTCATGAAGCTTTGAAGGTCCATCTCAAAAGAGGGTTAAAGTAAATAATTACTAACCTTCATATAGCGCAGATTAGGAATAGACATGATTCTCACTTCTGGGATGTAATTACTATAATACAAATAAAAAACACCATTAGGAAATATATGAATAGCATTGTCTCTAGTCTTTTTGCTATGCCTCATTTTTCAATGACACAGTTTTCAAATTATCCTCAACACTGAAGCATTTTTTAAAACTGGCAAAATATATGATTGGGAAACACGTTTTTTAAAGGAGATTATATTGTAACGTATAGCTTCCAGTTTGTTTTTTCATACAATACAGTAATTGCGCTTACTGTGAATTTCCCTTCTCTATTCACAGAAAGATCGACCTCACAGGAAAAAGTTAATTTCATTTCTTTCAACTAGTAGGCAGGACTAGAAGACATTTTCCTACGCCATGAAGGAAATACCCTCCCTTCAGTAGCATGCACTAATTTCAGCTGAAAATCAGAAGTCTGGTAGCACCTTTTATGACTTGTGAGCTACTAAAGTGATATAGGATTCAAATTAGGATGAGGGAAGGGGGGGGGACAGTTCATTTATTCAGGTTACATATTACATAGATTACAGTGTTGTGATGTTAAAAACCATTATGTTCCATAAAACCTTTTGATGTATGTGAGCTCAACTACCTTTCACTCAATTGTGCTATTAGAAGTTTTAAGTTTTTTTGTTTTCCAAATGGTAAGCATCTTCCTCTCCCTTCTGGTTTTTCACTACCATATATTTAACATGGGCCTCCTACAATTATTTCAGCAGGGTAGTTTAACTTCTTTCTGGGGTAAATCATTGTAGTAACAGAAAAACCTTGCCATTGACACGAGCACATATGAAATAGAACAACAATGTTGGATAGTTTATAAGATAATATCAAAATCATCCACAACTTTCTTAAACCTCTCTATCTTTGCATATCCTGTAGGAGGGTACTGTTCAGTCTATCAATAAACATGTGCCTCTCTCTCTTCATGGGATAGGGGATTCTTCCATAATTTCATGAATTTATCTCAAAATATAAGCAGCCCTCTCTTTGCTGTTAGATTCTTTATCTGTGATGCTGTCACATCTTCCTATGTCATCCTTTTTTTCCCCTTTTCATTGAGCATGAAAGATGTGTTACAAGCAATTGTTTCAATATTCAAGATCTAAAGACTGGCTTGCTCAAGCAATAGGTGGTGCGTGCTAGCTATAGCTATCATGGGCTGCATGGGGGGACTATTTTGCTGTACTATAGAGGTGTTCAATACTAACACTGGTGCTCACTTCCTGTTATGTTCCACTGCTTGGTGACGAATTCTCCATAATTCTGTCCAATCTCTGAATGGGCAATGCCCTTCCCCCAGTCACTGATCCTCAAGTGTGATCTCTTTTCAGTACAGATCAGCTATGCTTGCCAGAATCACTTAGCTTGATTACCCACACTTCATGGTGTTAGCACCAACTTTTCACTATTTATTAATCTATTTATTAAATTTATATGCCACCCATCTCACTAATAAAATAACTAAGTATGGCTTTTCCCAATCCCTCTTATTTATTTTTTCTTTCTCAACCCTTACCGTAGAGCTGAAAGGAAAGCTGGCTTTTTCTAGAAATCAAGATTAAACATTGAAGGAAGCAGTTTCCTCCATGGGATAGAAGTCATCTTATCTTCTGGCTAGGGTAAGTAGAATAAATCTTACCTGCCAGTTCATATTGTCAATGAGTAATACTAATTTTCAATCTGCCAGAGCAGAAATCAACTGAACTATTAGAAGCACACATACTTGAATTAAATGGGCATTACAGCCTTTTGTCAAAGAAAAACATAATATTTAACATAATGTCTAGCTGATTGCACTGCATTGTTTAATAAAACTGGAATTTTAAAAACTATATTTTCACACATTTATTGTATCTATATTCATAAGAAAAGCTAAAATAGAAAGTCTACTAGCACACTATTTTTCTTTGTGTTGGAACTTGGATTGTGAGAACCTATATTTACTAGAAGAAACCGTATACATTAGATACAAATTTGTCCCAACAATGAGAATTTGCTTCAAGTCTTTTGTTTTCTTGCAGTCAGTTTTCAAAATACTTACACAGCAGCCAATTGAATTTTGAATTTTATCGATGTGGGGTTGAACTCTGGTTTACTCAAATTGTGTTCACATTTCTACAAACAAAAGAAAAAAATGAGAATAAGAAGTTTGCAAAGCTATGCCCAAGAATTATAAATGTAACTGCAAAATCATTTTATTTTACTCAATTCACTAAACAGAAGGTAAGGGCTGGACTGTATCCAAGAGTGGTTGTTGACAGTAGAATGGAAACTGCTACTGGGATGGATTCCTCCTATCTCAAATCTGCTACAGAGAACCCAGTGTTCTCCAGAAGGGATATGAAGGAAGGAAGGGACACTAGTACGGGAGAAAAAAACCAAGGGCATTCATCCATATCAACATAAAGCATTTCCTTAACAATAGAAATAGCCTATAAAACGCTGAAAGATTTTATTCAGACACTTTGTTTCCTAAAAAGAACCTGCTCTATTATCAGACCTAGCCCAAGAACGATGTAAAAAAAAAGGCAGTCAAACTTCAGTTCTTTATTTGCATAACCATATAGACAGAATCTTGCCAAATTAAACCTATGCTACTCCAGTCTAATGGGAAATTCTAGGGAGGAATTCTCTATCCTAAATCTCTTCCTCTTCTCACAATCCAGCTTCAAACTGTGCTCCCTCTTGTCCCACCATTGGAATGTAGTCCTTCCTGGGAACCTGCTGTATTATTGTAATCCACTACATCACCTCCCCCTTCATAGACACATTCCAACACAACTGTCGAAGTTTATTTAGTTCAGGATGTTGTTTCCTATCACAGCTAGCCACAAGCGTTTGACAAGATAATATGGGGGAGATGGATTGCCTAGGAACTGATAGAAATATAACTACCATGCAGAAAACCTACAGATTGCCTTCTGCATCACAAATGTATCCAACATAACATTTAAACTTACATTCATTTTGGCAATAAATTCTACAAATAATACAAAATTATATTCTAAATGTATCTTGCAGGGTAAGATTCTTTACATCTTTGGAGCTTAGTCGTTTTTTAGTCTTAGGTCATTAGTTCTCATGCTTCAAATAAGAACTAAAGAACTAATTCAACTCAATGATAAATATACTTGTAGTTATAAAGCACTTAAGTGTCTACCTCATTCTATTTATTTAGCATGCATTGCCTGGAATTGTCAGTATTCCATATTACTCCTTACCACTACTATCAGTAGCCACTGAAATGAAACAGGGAAAGTTACATCTTTGTGACCTCACAACGCAAAGTAAGATGAACTTGGTATCATGAAAGATCAAGCTATGCAGTTAACACTTTTGGCAGTATAAATTTACAATTGGGTTTCATAAAATGCATTTATAAAGGACACTGCCTCATTGTATAGACATGGAGAAGCAATATTTTCCTACTGAAATAATACAAATTTATTGTAATCTAAGAAACTGCATTCCCATGCATTCTCAAAAACTGCATTCCCATGCCGATTACATTCAAAATCAGCCAAAGGCCAAAGCAGAAAGAAAATTGTAATAATTCCAGGACAGGGAATTCTGGAATTTTCATATAATCTCTAATTTTGACAAAAGTTTCTGTGATGGCTGTATAGTTTTTCATAGTGATTACATACCCTGCATCGCAGTGAGCGTTTGATCAGAAGGTGCTTATGACGTGGGTAAAGTTGAGAAGCACAAATGGGCTGAAAATCTGGCTGCAGGAGGCGCTGCTTTAAGGTTGTCACTGTTCACAACACAGGAGGTTCAGAAAATTCACAATCTCAGTTAATGATTTTGAATAATAAGAACAAGCACCATTTGAATCAATAATCTCAGACAGAAATGTGAAAAGACAAGCTAAACTATTACCTTCTGTTAGATTGACTGGCCTTGTGTAATAATCCTCAGGTAAAGGTTCTACTTCTTCCACAGCCTGAGCTGGTTCAATTTTTATTTCCTTGTGGTCTTCCCCTTCTTTCAGCCTGAGGCAAAGGGAATGGATCGATTTTAAAAGAAGCCATAAAAACCTGAGCAGTACTAAATTGTTGGTTCAAATGAAGCAGTATAGAGCTGCTAGAGATCAAGTCTTTATGTTCTGATCTTATTGCAACACTTGGAATAGTAGTACCAAGCGGTAGCACTCAACCTAATTTACATTTTAACACTGAATTAATATAGATAATACCAAATTTTAGAAGTAAGAACATGAGCTGTATTTTTTTTTTAATAAAATGACAATTTAGACAAGATCGCAGGTACATCTTAGATGTCCACACACTGGTAATGAAAGTACAGCATTTAACTAATCAGCTAAAGAAGGAAGACCCAGAATTATCCTTGATTCTGAGGCTGTTTCCATTTTATATAATCGGGATTAAGCAATGTAACTTTAATAAATCACTGATATGAAAGAACTAGTACTCACGAAAGTCCAGTAAGGGCGCTTATAGGGGCCCCAGGCCTCTGACGTTGGAGCCTGGTTCCAAGGCCATATTTGTCCTACAAGAGATACAGGTAATCCTTGATTTATGACTGGTTGCTTAACAACCCTTCAAAGTAATGAAACTGAAAAAAAAGTTACGTATGACCCATCCTTGAAGTTGATTGCTACACCATCTCCACAGTCATGCATTTCAGGCGGTTGGCAGTCAGCTCACATTTACAATCAGCTTGCAGTGTCCCACAGTCATATTATCACATTTTGCTACTTTTTTGCCATTTTCCAGCAAAAATATGTCCATTGGATTAAAGTGATTTCACCCTTACAACCACAGAGTTTGCTTTAACTACCACAGTGACTCATTCAATGACTGTTGTAAAAACAGTAATAAAAACAAGTCTGAACACGTGGTGCCTCAGCTTACTACCACAATTACTTAAAATCAAAATTCTGGTTCCAACTGTGGTTATGAGTCAAGGATTACCTGTCAATAACAAGAGGTGAGACGGCAAATGAAAACATACCATCTTGAAGTTTGGGGCAGCTTAAAAACAAGATGAATCAATTATAAGAAAAGCACATCTGGAAGTTTTCTCTGTTCAGAGAAAGTTTTGATAGTTTGATAAACAGAAATCAAACATACAAAAGCTAAAAAAAAGCAGCAAGCCCTTCAATCATCGTTTATTCTACTTAAAAGTATTTTGATTTAGTGCTTACATTTAAATTCCACTTGATGATTAAGTCTTCTAGCTCAGAACATAAATATTTATTTATTAAATTTATTTGCTGCCTATCTCGTATCCGATGACACTGGGAAATTTACAATATAAATAGTTTAAATTCTAGGAGGAAATTCCAGAGGGTATTTTGTGGCCAAATACCCTCTACTGCACAGGGTGTCAAACTCGCAGCCCTCAGGCCAGATGCGTCATGTGCTGGCCCCGCCACCGCCTGGTTTAGCAAAGGGGGAAACAGTCCTGATACATCATGTGACGATGCCTTGACGATGCAAGTTTGACACCCCTGCTCTACTACAATAGACCTGAAGAAGATCTAGAGATGAAAAATACATAATGACTGTAATGTTATGAAATCACACCATTATATCATACTTGAATTAACAACAGTCAGCTGAGGTACTTGCCAACAAATTGATTGACATTCTGAGTGATAGCAGATACCAGAACTGAAGGCTGTCAATTTCTAAGGAAAAGTAGGCTAGATTCAAAAGTATTCCTCTGCATACAGAAAATAATTGAAACAGTTCTTTTCCCATTAGTGCCAGACCAATGCACTAAGAAATGAAATCTAAAATGAAACTATCTACATGTACAAGAGGTCAGGCAACTGCTATAGTTCACTGAATCCAATGTTAGAAGCAGTTTATATGGCAATGTTACTGAGTCAGGTAACTTATCTCTTATCTCCCTGCTGCTCCTAATAGTTCAGTCCATGTTATCTTCATAGTATGAATAGAAGGTTTAGCCCTGTACCATAAATAAAATTGCTAAATACTTTGGGATATTATTTTGCTTCTCTAGCTCTCCTATTGTTTTGTAAACTTTTGGTGGGTGGCTTATCGTTTTAGTTTAAAGGAAAGGAAAATATATTTCATTTATCTATATGGCATTTCAGATAAAATTTATATTAAAATTTCTATACAGGATTGCTATTTAAAAGGATTTATGATTTTTAACAGGGAAAGAAATATTTAAGTGGCAAAATTATAGACAGGGAGTAATGTATTTATAGGCAGTCTATAGTTCAAGAGGAC
Organism: Ophiophagus hannah; assembly: GCA_000516915.1. Classification (NCBI taxonomy): domain Eukaryota; kingdom Metazoa; phylum Chordata; class Lepidosauria; order Squamata; family Elapidae; genus Ophiophagus; species Ophiophagus hannah. The sequence goes on from AZIM01000929.1 coordinate 399,155, forward strand.
TAAAATGTTTCAAAGAATCATAGACAGTGGAAGCCCAGAACATATTTGTCTAAGCAAAATCTATCAAACTGTTCTTAACAGCATTCAAGTTCATCAAAGATTGTGACCTCACAGTACATTTATAGGGTCTTACACTGAACAATTTTGGTTTTATGTAAAAAAAAATATTAAGGAATACACTGAATTATATGACTACTAAAGTCAAATGTGTATTAATTCATTCAGATTGTATATGAACTTTCCTATTATGAGCATATTAGTCACCCAAATGCAATAATGACAATTTGACTAGCTGAATCCAGCTAATGGAACCAACTAAAGGAACTTACCACTACATGTATAGTATGTTGCTGTGGAGAGCCCCCAAATTAGCGGCAGGTAGCAACGGAGATAAAAAAAATGCACCAATAAAGACAAAAGCAATGCATAGAGCAAGCAGGTTATACAGTTATCCAAAGGCAGCAAGCATATGCAAAATTATTTAGCCAAGAAAAAAAAAAGCTTTTTATTTCACACTGAATGCAAAGCTGAAAATTAAAACAAAATACATATTTAAATACAAATATCTCAGACATTACATTTGTGCCGACTATGAGCTAAATCGCTGTATACAGAATAATAGTAATCCAGCATTTGAAAATCGAAGGTATTGGGGCCCATTTCCAAATCTGAACCCAAATCTGGTGTAAGCCAAGTCACTTTATGATTTCAAAGTATGAATGTCTACATTTATTTCATGTACAGATAGTCTTCAACTTAATGACCACATTTCAGGCCATAATTTCTGTTGCTAAGCGAGACAGTTAAGTACATTTTGCCCCATTTTATGACCTTTCTTGCCACAGTTGTTAAGTGAATCTGGCTTCCTCACTGACTTTGTGGGTCAAAAGGTAGCAAATCACATGATTCCAGAACACTGCAACTGTCATGAGTCAATTATCAAGCATCTGAATTTTGATCACAAGACCATGGGGATGGTGCAATGGTCAGCAGGCCGGCCTTGACTGACGGGAGGACTTTGGGAATTTTACTCAATTTTAGATTTTTATCTTTATTTATT
>AZIM01000930.1:23302-34455 GCA_000516915.1 Ophiophagus hannah
TTTTCAGTGCCATTGTAACTTCAAACTGTTTGTCACTAAACGAACTGTCGTAAGTTGAGAACTAACTGTAGTTCTTTTATTTTCCAGTTATAAATTTTAACACTTAGCACAGTGACAGTGACTTTTCCCACCTACTGTAATTTTCTTTCCCCTGTTAACATACACCTATGTTCAGCCTTTTAGTGATGTTATTTCTTCCCTCTATCCTTTTATGCTGTTTTCTCCTTCCATCCTTTACACTGAATAAAAACAGCATGGGAAAATTAAAGTAATATTTTTGGAATAGTATTTCTGGATAAAAAAACATCCTGTTTATTCTCTTGAGAGACATAATCTCTAAGACTTTTCCATGTGTCTGTCTTGTGCTATGTATTTCCAGAGTATCAGAGTTTTCCTATAGGGCCAATGCTGGCTTTGAAGTTCTGGGCAATGTCAAAAGCAATAATCTGGTTTAATCAATTGAAAGATGAGGAATAGTTGTGACAGCTTGCAAATAATGTGAAATGCCACCATTGTTTACCAGGTCATACTCTCAGATGTCTCTGGTAATTGCAATTTGGGCTTGGAATTAAACCAGTATTTTTCATCTTTTTAAAACCCTAAATAAACTATCCCAATTATGAGATTTTCAAGGCTACAGATGATAAAATCCTTAAAACCTTTGACAAATTTATTGATCTTTAAGTTGATTTTTTGTTGTTTATTTTTCCATCTCTTCGAATGTGTGTTATTTGTGTGCGCATTTATATGCGTGAGAGTGAGTGAGAGAGAGAGAGAGACAGACAGACAGACAGACAGACAGACAGTACTCAGACTTGGTCCAAAATTCCCTTTTTGGGTGACAGGCACATTTGAAATCTTGAGAGCACATTGTGGGTACTATAGGATGGCTGCCAGGATAAGTGTTGCTATTTACAACATAGTCACTTCCAAGAAAGCAAACTGAGAGATTACTTTTCATCATATCCTTCAATTTCCCCAGATGCCCTTTATCACTTCATTAGATCTATCGTTTTTGCTGAAGATTTCAAACTGAGCCTTGGGATAGGATCAGAACTTCTAGCCAGAGATCAGTCCTATGCTCCTGTATAACATTTAATGGCAGTGTACTGTGTGGTTGATCAAGTGAAGTGGGATCCTGGATATAACAAAGACAGAAACCAAATGTCTCCTTCTACTTCACAAAACATTTTCATAATTCTGAGGAAAGCATTACAGTGACAGCTATTATGTAATTTAAACCTGCAGCACCTACTCTTTAAAATTCTTCAAACCCTGTAATCTAATGAAGACAAAGTTAGCAATATGTTATTGCAGCTCTTTAGTAATTTATTATCAACTGACCATTTGCTAACGTCCATTGCAAATATAGACTTCTATTCCACCAGAAAGTTAAAACTCATATAAGAGTAAAATGTTTTCAATTTATTTTTACTCAAATTACTCAAGGCAGTGAAAACATATCCAACATGCCTTCTTCCTATTTTCTCCACAACAATAGCCCTGTTGGGCTGAGAGAGAGTGAGTGGCCCAAAGTCACCCAGCTGGCTTTCATGACTAAGGCAATATTTGAATCTCCTGCTTTCAAGCCTGGTGCTTTAACCACTAGACCAGACTGCCTACTGATTACTTAGAAAATGCTGCCTGTAAACCAAGGCATCATATTATTGAAAAAATTCATTTGAAACTTGAAAAGACATTAGACAGTGTAGAGTATTGATTGATTATAATCTGCTAATATATTCCATAACCATAATTCTGATGATTCCACTAGAAGATTTGCAAGATTGGCTTGTACCTCATTCTCCTGTGTTCATGGTGCTCAGAACTCTTTATAAATTTTATATTATCATGTAGTGGTTCAGTATTGTAGTGCAGAATTAAGAGAACATTTATTTTAGTTATTAAAGAGCCATCCAGTGGTTGTAACTTTCCCCTCCCTTGTCCTGTGTGTGCTAACTGCTGTGAGGATAATCTATGCATCTTATTATAAGGATTCTGGTTCCTTTCTTAAATTTTATGACAGATTTGTTTTTTACATTCAATTTCAAAACTATTTCTACATTGCAGTTCTACATTACTACATCCAAAATGTGGGTTTCTCTTTACATGAAGCTTACATCTTTCAGATTTAAAGGATCTCTTAAATCAGAACAGACTTCTAGTAGTGCCAGACAGGGATGGGATCTGACTGGTATAACTACCGGTTCTGTTGCTCTGCATTGCATGTGCATGTGCGTGCGTGAGTTGTGTGAGTTGCGTGAGTTGCGCGAGTGCAATTTACAACCTGCTGAGCTGCCCGGACAGCTGAGCAGCACTGCATGCAAGTGGCAAGTGCGCAGTGCGCAGCAGTTGCAGCAGTTGAAAAAGTTGAAAAACCACTTTTTTCACTTTTTTTCTGCTTTTTCANGCCCAAAACAGCAGCAGACATAGAACCGGTTCTATGTATGCTCCCTGTTTGCTGCTTTTCATAGCAACTGGTTCTACAGAAGTGGACAGAACCAGTAGAATCCCACCCCTGGTGCCAGAGGACCAAGAGACAACATAGTTTAGATAGCATGTACAAGAGAAAGAGGATGAAGAGTGGAAACTCTTAGGGAGTTCATAACCAATGACACAACCAGGTCTTTAGAGACTTCCAGAACATTATCAGGATTCTTCTTTCTGTGTGGTCTCTTATCCAGCATACAGAAGCTGGTTCTATATCTGTGCAGATCTTCTTGTGTATCTAAGAGTCTTTCCAGAATATTTTTTTTGTTACATTTGAGCATTTTAAAGAGGGCCTACATCTACAAATACAAAGTATATGAAAACAGTTTTTCTTCCTTTTTATTTTGAAAAAAACTAATTATTTGAAAAGAAAAAGGTTTTTTGGGGGGGATATATGATTTATGATTGGTTTTAAAAACAAAATCCAAGAATTACATTTTCTTGTTTTTATGAGAGGAGAAAAGCAAAGCTATAAAGGTGAAAAAAAATATGTTTTTGTTTTCCAGTTTGAAGTATTACTTTATCAAAATGGCTTATCTGGAAAATCTTAATTACATTTTATAAAAATTTCTAGCTGTATTATGAAATGGGACTGGCAAAGTGTTTACTAATGTGAATTTAAACCACAAGAGCCGCTTAGATTCAGTTGGCACCATTACATTCAATTTCTAATATTCTTCTTCTTGTTGTTAGAAATACATAGCTTAATAAATAAGCCAAAAGTGTTGTCCAATCTACTTAGTCATTTCACTTATAACTCACAAAATAANTTATTTTGTGAGTTATAAGTGAAATGACTAGATTGGACAACACTTTTGGCTTTTTACTTGCAGATTTTGGAGCAAAGCAAGGAAAATGTTTGTAAGAACACTCTCCCAAGATTTTGTTGGGAATTTTTTTTTTACATGTTAATATATATTTGTTGTAACTATGTTACAGGTTGGAATTTCTTTTCTTATGAAAAATAAGTCGTACTTCCATCAAGTGTTTGTTGGTTATAAACCACTTGTCAGTCAAATCTTGCCTCTCCAGATAATTTAATCAATGGTGGGATTCAAATTTTTTTTACTACCGGTTCTGTGGACATGGCTCTGTGGGCATGGCATGGCTTTGTGGGCGTGGCAGGGGNAGACCCAGCTGATCAGGTGGGACTCGGGAGGCAGAGAATGGATGGGGACGGGGCCAGTCAGAGGTGGTATTTGCTGGTTCTCTGAATTACTCAAAATTTCTGCTACTGGTTCNNNAGAACTGGTCAGAACCTGATGAATACTACCTTTGAATTTAACCCCTTAATCAGGAATAGGCTTATTGGGCAAAAGGCTGTCAGATACAACTCAGTATGATTCATCTTTTTATTGAAGACAAGGATGATGCCATATACAGAAGACTTTACAGAAATCAAAGCCCTTATATAGGTCTGTGATGCAGGGTTTAAATTTTAGGGAATTTCTTCCTACCAGTTAATGGGTACTTGATATTCTTTCGATGGGCTTGGAAGACACCTGGTCTATACGGATATATAGTTCTCTGTCGCCTAGGAACTCTGGTTCTTGCTTGTCAGGTTCATTCTTTAAAAAACAAACAAAATAAAATCATCCTTTAGTCAAAGTTTCAGAATTATAATTTTAATAGTTTCTTTGCTTTTCAGGCTTTGGACTGTGAGGATGCATGCAAAAAAGCTGAGATAATCATGGCTTTCCTTGCTTTGGCAGTTCAACGGTAAGTGTTACAGATAAATACCCTGCATTCCCCATTTCTTGAGATGTATGTTTATTCATAATCTTAAAATACACAACAGTGAACCTATATGTAGTGCAGATGACAGGAGACAATAAGGACAAAATATGCATTAAGGAAAAGCTGTCTACTCAAAATGGTTACTCTTACAAAACTGCAAATAGAAAGGCAATCAAGTAGGAGAAATCTACATAAAAATGTGAATGGATTTTCATATAGAAAGTTCTTTGCTGAATTAAAAACCCTGTTGCAGAAATTGGAAATCAAACTCCTGTTCAATTAAAGGGGAAATTGACCAAAAGGAAAATTGAGCTGATAGCCCATCCATACTGCTTAGTTTAGGATTTTATATCCTGACAAGTAATGTCTTCCTGAGATTCAGACAGAATATTTCTGGAATTGCACCTAGAGAGGCCTGTGACTCTACTTGGCATTCTTCATATGAAGCATCCCCACTGCTCCTGAAACGATCCTCTTCCAAAGCTTGATGCATTTTCTTCAAGTTAGAAAGTAGAACAAAGCTGTTGGTGTCTATATTGATCACTCACAAGCATGACACACAACCCCTTTTGTGTAAGTAGTATAATTAGGAAAACAAAGGCATTATTTGCTAGTTGGGTGAAGGAAAACGAACAATATGTATGAGCAGCATCACAATTGGGCTACACAGGGAAAGAGATGCATTCTGTATATTAAAAAATCTTGGTAACAGCTCTTTGAATAATAGGAATTCCGTTATGCATGCTGAGCTTATGAACACATAATTTCATTACACTTCCAATATTCAGCCCTACAACCTGATTGCAAGGAACAATGAGATCACCAACCTCTCTTGTAAAATCTCATTTACTCTTAAAATTCCTTGGTATGGATAAAGAAAAGAAAAGAAAGAAAAGTCTGATTATTCCACTATGATAGTGAAACCACTTAATATGAAAACAGTGGTTCAACAAGAAAACATTTCTGTATAATGAGAATTAAGCACAAGTGGAATGCTGAGATTTTCTTCTCTTGTAGAAATTTTATCTGATGAAGTGGCTGTTTCTTATCTTTTGAACTCTCTGTCTAGGTCAGGCTGCTATCTCTTTAGACACCACCCTGGGCTCCTTTTCTGAAGAGCAATATAAAAATTATTTCAAAATTATTCAGTCACTCGTTCAGCCATTTAGTCAGTCGTTATTCAATCAGGGTTTTGATGGATGAGCTGGTTTGTTGGATGGGTATGTTTTGTTTCACAGATACATTTCAGAGTTTTAATGCATTTTATAAAATGTTACTTTTATTGTTGAGTGCTTTTTGTGTCAGTCACTAGGGGAAAGATGAGTTGCCCATTAAATAAACAGATAATATATCTTAGTGATTGAGTGCAATTACAATCTCTCTCTTCCTCTGAACTTTAATTTTTTAAAAGTTAAATCATATTGGCTGGAAGTGATTTTTTTTAAAGCAAATAGTTAATCTATGTGATGGTGCTTATTTTTATTTAGTTATTGAATAGATTTGTATGTATGTTTTATAAAAATGTGCATTTCTTTACTTTCCGAAAAGCTGTAAAGGGCTAACTCTTTCCCCAAGTGCTGTGATAGGATGAAGTTGGAGTTGGAAGATAAAACGGTTGGCTGCATCCAAGAAGTTGGATTGCGGTGCCAGTTTCTTTGTTTCTATTTCATTTTTGGCTTTTATTGTCTGTATGATGTCAGTTTTATATAATTGTAGGGTTGTGTTGTGGTTCTAAGATGGGCTGCTGTACAAGTCTTGTAAACAAATATATCCCAACAGATTGTGTATAGTACTGGGAACTTGCTTTAAAAAGCTGTAACATTTAATATTTAAGGATGGGTTAACATTGCAGGCTTTTTTTTGTACTATTCATTAGCAATTCTTTTTTCTTTTGCAAAACTAATTGTCATATAGTATTTCCTGAGGATCTGAAGCTGAATCATGAATTCTCTCCTTTTGCTATATGTAACACTCTGAATCTTTATTGATTTGGAAGGCAATATTTTGACATTAAATAAATACATGCAACAGAGACAGGTCTACGTAAGACTGAGTAAAAAAGAAAAAAAGTCAGCTTAGAAATTAAATGAGAAACTTGAGAAAAGTGAAATTCTTAAATTGACACCAGAATAACATAAAAGATGCAGTAAGGAGTATACTATCACTGAAAACATCAGGAAGGAACCAAGAGAAATGACTCATAATTTGAGCTGCAGAGTGGTGATTGTCCGGTTCAAAATATGTGGCTCTTTGTGAGCTGACAGAAACCTAAAGGAAAATATAGGGCAAGTCAGAAATGCATTCAGATTTCCTCCTTCTCCATATAGCACACTAAACTTACGATAATCTTTCCTCCTTTTGTCTCATTGTTTTTCTTTCCTTTGTTAGTTTCATAGTTTGGACAAAGCTGTGAAAAAGAACAATCTGCTTGAGGTCAGCTCATGCATATTTATAGCCTCAAATAGTTTTCCAGTTTGTTTGAAAGATAATTTATCTATATAAGAAAGCTGTTTAAAACTATTGTCCCATACATTAATATCTGTTTGACCTCTGGCACTAAGAACACTGTCTTAGAATGGCTTCCATTTTTTTTTGATTAATGCATCACTGTACTGAAAGCATGTGTATATTTGTGTGACATCTAAGTGGATCAGTTACTGTAGTATGCTGTAGGTCAGGGGTATCAAACTCAAGGCCCGGGGGCCAGATCCGGCCTGTGAGGTGCTTAGATCTGGCCCATGGGGCCACCCTGGAAACAGCAAGTGCCTCTGCTGCAGTGCCTCTGCTGATGAAAATGGAGCTTGGGAGGGCTGAGTGTGGTCCTCCCAAACTCCATTTTCACTAGCAGAGGGTTGCAGGACGCAGTCGCAGCCAAAACAGAGTTTGGGAGTCCATTTTCTCTGGCAGAATGCTCAGGCCACCACAGGCACCCTCGACACAAGTGACGTTGAACTGGCCATGGCCCACTGCAGCCATGCCCATCCTGGCCCCCAAGGTCAAATACAACCCTGATGTGGCCCTCAATGAAATCGAGTTTGACACCCCTGTTGTAGATGTAAGGGACTCAACGCTTTCAGCCTTGGAAAGTATTTAAGGAAAAAAAATTAGCATCATGAAGAAGAATATGTAATAAGAAGACCTATTTCGTGTTCAGAGGATTGCCAATGGGACTTATGTTACATCTACATGAGATAGCAGTAGTGAAGTTATTTACTTTTTAAAATCCTTATCTATATTATTCTAAACTTTTCAGCTGGAACCTCAATTTCCAGGAGACTTTTTTCATTTTATGTGAAAAGCAGAATCTAGAGATGGCAAAAGAGGACCCATCACTATTGCTGCCATAAGCATCCCAAGAAGCATCAGGATCTTGGCAACTGCTGGGTTTTTTTTTTGTGTTTTAAATAGTACTATTGCTGAATTGTGAGTCTGAAGCTCTGTTTTGAGGGACTGAAAATATTGCTCAAAACCCTACCAATAATCTCTCAGGGAACAATAGGCGATGAAGCAAAAGTAAAAATGTCTTCCAGTTGAGATTTACATTGTAGGCATCCGAAGGCAGCATTGACAGTCCATATCACATGGTGACATGGGTATATTGAGTCCAGGTGAGCTGATGTACCAGCAACAGGACTCCTCCTCCTTATTCTTCTGTTTTTTTATTCTTTTTTACTTAAACAATAGGTAATTCCTTTCACAATAGCACTGTTAAAAAAAACTGATAGGAATCATTGGCAAGTGGACAGCATTAAAAATTGAAGTTAAAAATAATAAGCTTGGTACTTAAGTTAATTAAATGCAGGATCTAAAACTGTCTATGCTGGTGTCCAGTTCTGGCTTGATGTTGAGCAAACCTTCATAGGACAAGAAAATGGAAGAGCAACCTCTGCTCGGTACTCCATCTGTGTGGTTGCAGACATGGGCTCTGGAAGGAGAAGCAACTTAATATGTGGATGTCTTTAATATAATGGGGGCAGTGAAGTCTTTCTATGCATGCTGCCTACCCATCCAATATAGAATTCACAAAGGCATCAATGTCCCGTAGAATATCCCTATAATATCATATTGTGTTGTTATTTTGATATTGAACCCATAACAGTTGAAGCAAGATACTGGCATGCCAATAATAAACAATGGCTGATTGAGATATTTGAAGACAAGTCATATTCATTATGTTGTATATTATATTAGCTTAATCATTTTTCTAAGCTTGGTTTTTAACGGAACTTCTACAGAAGGAAGTGGGGAGAAACAAAAGCTTGCCTTCTCTTGAGAAATAAGAAAGTCATCTTGTGTCTATTGATTTCAATATTATTTAGCTGCTTCGTGTATGTTGGGCAAATGTATATCTGGGATAGGAGAAATGGAGTGACATTGCTGAAGGGAAATCCCTTTTCCAACTTGCTCTGTTTCCGATCTGCCATAAATAGAATATAAAATAACCGATACCTCTCTGGATTTGTGAAAACACTTCCTTTAGCACAAATCCTTCCAGAAGCTTTAGCTATCAACCACCACTACCTGTAGTCTGAGAAACTGCATTTGTGTGTGATTTGTATGTCAGATTACAGAAATCCTATACCTCTGACTATCCAAATGGAAAGGAGAGGGGAAAAATATGGCCGCATTGTGAAGTCATATCTCTACCATGTTACATTCTATGGTGGAATGAACTTTAAAAGAATATTATGTGTAGGCAAGAAATGAGGTATAAGGTTCTGGGCAGTAGGAGCTTTAGGAAGGGCTACCAAAACACTATAGCCAATCTCAATTATATGAATCAAGCCAAGGCACCATAGCTTCTAGGTTTAAATTGGGATTTTTCCCCATTAAAAAAAGGAGAAGGGGAGAGGAAAAAGTAGTTGTAGTTTCTAGCAGGCTTTCTGGCAGCCACAACATCACTGAAGAGCAGGCAACAAGCCCAGGTACCAGACTGAAGGGGTGGTTCCACAATAGCCTCGTTGTGCTAATTTGTTTTGTACAATTAACAGAGCCAATTTCTGATACTAACTCTAGGAATTCGTTATAGTCATAAATCTTGAACAGTAATAACAAACACATTGCCAGCTGCAAACTTTCATTTAGAGAATGAAAATATGAAAGTTTATTTTTAAGATACTTTAGAGAAAAAATGATCCAAGAGTGGTCAAATTTCAGGCTTAGCCAAATACTCTAAGAAATTCAAAGTGTTGGTTATCACCTTGAAACCCTTGCATGGCATGGGTCCAGGATACCTGAGGAACTGTCTCACCACAATGGGATTGACCCTCCCCTCTCATTCCAGGAGAAGGGACATTGGTCCCCATTGGTCAAGGCATCCTGACTGGCAGGGTGCAGGAGAAGACCATTTGGCTCTGACCTTCTAGAACAGGGTTGTCAAACTCCCAGCCCATGGGCCGGATGCGTCACATGCTGGTCACGCCCATGCCAGTTTAGCAAAGGGGGAAAAAGTCCCGATACATCCCATGACGCCACCGTGACGACATGAGTTTGACATCCCTGTTCTAGAACATCATGCCTCACAAGGCGAGATCCACACCCTACCCTCTTGGCCTTCGGAAAGAGTCCCGAAACCTGCTTCTGCCATTTGGCCTGGGTTTTTTTGGGGTGGTGTTCCATGCTGGAAATAGTTAGTGAACTAGGAGGAAGATCCTACCTTCTCCCATTCTTCAATTATTTTGGTTTTTTACTTATTTAATCTGCTCATTTTAATACTTAAATCTTTTAATATTTTAACTTTGTACTTGCTTTTGCTATGTTGTAAACCACTTAGAATTGCTTGACAGTGAGATGGGCAGCATATAAATTTAATCAATCAATCAATCAAAAAGAGCATACTGGTAGAGATGCAGGCAGGTAAGGGGGTAGAAAGAGCTAGTTAAGCCATCATTACATTTATATAGCCCTGACATCTAAATGAGTTAATTTGCTGATTCACGCTTCTTTCATTCAAATAGACAGCTTGACTTTATTTGCTCTCCTTAACTTGTGAGGTATTGCTGGGCTGATTCAGACCTTGTATCAGCTGGCTCAACCTGAATTTCTTCCATGTGTTTTCTTCTGCTAATTCCTATAGTGCAGAATGAGACTTAATGGGCTAAACTCTTCAGCTTGCTGAAATGGTGCAGTCTGACAGCTCAGACTGATTTCTAGCACAACTGTAGCTCACTAAACTACTCCCCTGGCCACATGGCCTCTATGCACCATGGATTGTCCAGGTGGGAGTCTATCTTTTGTTTTCTCAGAAAAAAACACTACTTTTATATTAGAACAGGGGTGTCAAACTCAAGGCCTGGGGCCCAGATTTGGCCCGCAGAGTGCGTAGATCTGGGGCTGCCCTGGAAACAAGGAAGGGTGGCCTGTGGTGCCTCTGCCAGTGAAAACAGAACTCATGAGGGCTGCAGGTGGCCCTCCAAGCTCTGTTTTCACTGGAAGAGAGTTGCAGGAGGCCGGCGCAACTGAAAATGGAGCTCAGGAGCCTGTTTTCCCTGGCAGAGCACTTGGGCCACCACAGGCGCCCCCGACATGAGTGATATTGAACTGGCCAAGCCCATTCCAGGGCTCTCTGAAGTCAAAGGGGGCTTTAGGGGCTCGCCAGGCTCCCTGACCTCAGGGCTTATGCCTGAAGGGTCGGGGGTGCTCTTTCCTGGTGGTCCATCATGCTGCAGTCATCAAAAACTGACTGCGGCAGTTTTTTGGCCGCATCTTCGATCTCGGCATTTTTTTTCGGCCGCCGGAAATGTCGGCGTGGGAGATCGGGTGGCCTGCAGTCCCTGGATACCGGCTCCATTGGCGCAGTGGTTTGGCGGTTCGTTTTGGTGGCTTGGCGGCTTCAGGGGCATGGCCAGCTTCGACTGGAGGCTGTAGGGGTGAAGGCTGTGCTGGCGACATCCTCGGTGCCCCCGGCGTCGGCGGGACTGGCTGGA
>AZIM01000930.1:152351-165699 GCA_000516915.1 Ophiophagus hannah
TGAGATTCAAACTGCCAAATTGCAGGCAGAAGTAGCCTTCAGTACTGCATTCTAACCACTGCACCACCGTGGTGCAGTAAACAGAATCAAGAACATTCAAGTTAAGAGGACCCTCCAAAGTCGGACTGTGACTCACTGATACGCTTTGTATATAAGATCCCAGAATCTTTATTTGGGAATGATGGGGATGATGATCATGATGACAATAACATTTCAGGACTATCCAACAAATAGAGTTCATGTACAGTGAAGCATATACTTTCTAATCTTCCTTGTGTTAGTAAATTAAATACATTGTATTATAAATGATATTAGAAGATGTAAGCAGGTACAGAAAAAGGTGACATAGTGAAGTTGGCAGCTATCTTTTCCCAATGTCTCCCTGGAATTGTCAATTCACTCTTGATTTCTATCTTGGGCTTTGATCATCTCTCTAAAAGTGATTTGCCACATTTGCTAGGTACTATAATTTGGGCACAGTCTTGCACTACCTTGTTTGTACCCATGAACTTCTAATCTACTTGATTCAAAATAGATTACAATAAGCTTTCTAAACAGTCCATCCTCCATAATTGATTCATTTGCCTTAGCTATGACAACAGAATAGCAAAATATCCACCTATTAAACAACAAAACATTTCTCTGGGAAAAGTCTGATGGATGCAAAGAAACAATTTGTCAGCTTTCATAAAGGTTCAGGATGCTCAGTCTATTCAAAGGTTAGAGCTTGGAGCACATTACCAAATTTTCCTGTGATTTAATTGCCATGGATAGATACAGCTCCAAATATTGTCCTTCACTCTGAATGTTTCACGATGACAATTAAACATTACTTTTCAACTGCTTGTGACCTAAATCTAGGGGAGAAGCATATGGAGAAAATATCTGTATTGATCACAGCTGCTCCCAGACAACCCTGACATAGACATGAATTAGGATGAAACTTCCCAGAAAATTAGATGAACATAGCTAGGAACTAAATCTTGACTGCTTTTGAATTGCGGTGTTGGAGAAGAGTCTTAAGAGTCCCTTGGACTACAAAGAAATAAAATCAGTCAAACCTAAAGGAAATCAACCCTGCCTTTTCTTTGGAAGGACAGATACTGAAACTGAAGCTCAAGTATTTTGACCACCAAATGAGAAGAGAGAACTCACTGGAATAGACCCTGATTTTGGGAAAGATTGAAGGAAAAAGGAGAAGGGGGCAGCAGAGGGTGAGATGTTTAGATAGTGTCATCAGCACAGTGGGCATGAGTTTGGGCAGACTCAGGGAGACATTGGAGGACCAGTGGTGGTGGTGGTGGTGATGTCCATTGAATCACAAAGAGCCCGATAAAATTTAGCAACTGAACAACAAATCTTGATTGGAATTCTGAAACAGAAACTGAATCAGGCCATGGACAGTCTCAGAGTGGATAGTAGAGATGGAATAGAATTTATTCACAGTCCTACTTCAGATCCTGCATGCTCTTTTTTTCTGCACTCTTCCTCTATGCACTATGCCTTCTTCCTACTCCCCCAAGTGTTGACATTTGAAGGCAATTGCATGTTTACATTTTCTGCATTCTTGTTTTTCTGTCAAAAAGCCATCAGAGTGCCATCTCCCTACCATTCTGCAAGGTGCCTAAATAATGCTTTATTCTAATAATAAGTGTTCAGCCTTCTTCAAAATGCATACCCCTCACTCAGTCAGATCACCCTTGATGGAACTAAAAATTACAGAGAGCGCACGACTGGTGTCAAAAGAGCAGCCTCTATATGCCCTTCTTTTCTTTCTCCATCGTTATGTGTCTATTGCATCACCTATTCTACATTCTATGTTCAGGGCAAACTCCCTTCCACCTCTACCTAACAACCAATGAATCAGAGCAGGCAAGGAGAAACCTGGAGTAGGTGAATTCACATTATACTGTTTGCATTGCAGATATAGTGAGGAGGAGAAGATAACTGCAAAGCTATTTTTGATTCCAAGGATATATGTCATGGCGAACATCTACCCAAGTCAAATGTGCGAAGCCAAATATCTTTTTCAAAAGCATTATCTTTGTTCTGGTCTATCGAAGGTGATAAATCTGTGATAGCTGATTCACAAATGCAAATTGCCATTTGCTACTATACTCAGTGGACTGGTTCATCTATCACATTAAACGTAATATGGTTTGCTTGACTTTAGCTTTGGCCTAGCACAATATATGAAGCCAATTACATGCTATATTTATTTATTTGCAAATGTGTATGGTGGCTGTTCCACCAAAACGATCCTATAAGATATATATGTGGCAGCATAAAATAATCTAATGCCTCAAATAAAACCTCTAATAAGGATGGGACTTGTCTCAATTCCATTAATGCTAAACAACTTGGAACAAGGGAATCTGACAGATTCTCTTTACCATTACAGACCTCATCCATTTCTAAGATCATCAGGGAATGTCTGGGTGCATGAGCTGAGATGGCAAAAACCATCTTGCAATTATTCACAAGAGGTCTCTTTTTGGGGTGGCCTCCAGCATACTGCAAAATCTCCCCTCTGAAATTAAGAGCAGCTATTATCAGATCAGTTTCATGCTTGTTGACAATTGCCTCTTCCTTTAAGGCTGAGTGAATAATTTTTAATGATTTTTTTTAACAAAGAGTTAATTGCCTATATTTGTTGATTTTATGATTGCATTTTTATTAAGCGTTGTTGCAAACCTCTTTGAGATTTATAAGAAGCGATATAAACTCCCGCAGTAATTTTTCACCATAAAGGCCCTATCTTGCAAAAGTGGAATTTGTTGTCAATATTAGTGGCAGGCCAGCCTAAGAATGATGGATACAGGAATAGGAAGCTCAGAAGGGACTGAATGACTGGATTCAATTTTAATTTCTTCCCTCACATCCAGTTCTATACAATCGGGAGGGTATACTGAGGTGTTTACGATATACAACCTTGAGTTTGCTGGTATGGAAAAGTAGAAGTAGGAATTTGTGCATAGGAATCTGTGCATTAGTTGCGACCTGTTCCAAATCCACATAAGATTCTTATATGGACTTTCTCGTTAGCATCATATGGATATCAGATCACATGGGAGATATTGTGGCATTTTACAAGATCTTTCAGATTAATTCCCATTGGAAGTATAAAGCCCAATTTCTTGTAAAACTTAAGATTGATCTAAGCCATTATGGTTTACTTAAAAAAATTGGTTAATGCTGAATTTGGCTTCCTGCATTGTATGAACAAAGCCAAGAAATGTCTATGGAGATTCTTGGTATCCAGGTCATGAAAAAAGGTGTTTTTTCAAGAGGCAACTGGACTTTCTTTGTTTTTCCTTGAAGATGTTTTTCCTTCAGAACTGAAGAAACTTCTTCTTCAGAACTAAAGAAGCTTCTTGGATGAGAAGCAAAACATTTTCAAGGGAAAAGCATCTTTGGGACAAAGACAAGAAATTTAAAAAAATATGGGTGAATGAGAATTTGGACTACTGTACTTTTTAGTTCCAGTTTTCTCTACAAGAATTAGTTTACATGTATTGTAAAAAATGAAAGGAAACAGCGTATTCTTTGTCTAACTTAACTGAGGGGTTCCCCCCCTTTATTTTAGGTTTTGCCTGACTTACATTATAAACCAAAACAAAGAATAAAAATAATAACTATAAATAAATATCCAAGGTAAATAAAGGACTTATACAAATATTAGCAAGAGCAGAATTTGTAACAAACAGAATTTGTAGTGACAATAAGCACACCAACCCATAATTGCATACATGTTGCCATTAGTTCCCTCCCCAGTGCTTTCTCTGCAGACATCCACAATCAATGAATATTAAACTTTTTTAAAAAAATAAATAAATAAATTTCAGTCTACAAGGGAAAACTGTTCTCTTGTTTTAAAAAAAATGAAATGGAAAAATGAAAGTTGAAATATATTGGCTTGGGATTCTCAGCACAGTTTAAAAAACTAATTAAATGGAATTGCAGGGTAGAAAATGTTAAAATGTGCAGTGATTTTTAAAATAAGTATAAAGTATCAGTATAAAAGATTATTTTAATTAACCAGTTCTTCTGAAAAAAAAAGATACAGGGTCAATAAAAAGATTTTCAGAAGACATTTGGAGATATGCAGAATTAAAATATTTTTCCAGTGATTGGAAATGGAAATGGAATACTTAAATGAGAAATTATTTGAATTAATAGAGCTATTATTTTAAATAATCATCCACTTATAGCAATGGCCTTCACTGTCTGGATAAGGTCCCGCCATTAATCCATCCGTCCATCTCTTGAAATTTGTCTATCTCTCCCTTTTTAAAATAATAGGTCATAATAATAGCTTAATTTTTCTCTTTAGTAATATTACAAGTTAGGAGTAGTGTTAAGAACAGCATTTAGTATTTTCAAAGTGCATATTCGTGCTAAAAAAAACCCTTACAAATAAATGACATTTTGCAATCTAAAATCTAAGAGCATAACACTGAAGGAAAGGACAATGTAGGAAAGACAAGTTCAAATAATTAATGTAGTAATTAATAATTTATATGAAAGAAATAAAATGACAGTCAGCAAACAAATACTTTAGCAGGTAGTGACTGCTTATTTAGGACTGAGAAAAATATTTTTTTTTAAAAGGAAAAAAAGTAGAGGGCTAAGTAGAATAAAGAGAGTAAAATGTTGAATGTAAAATATCTTGTCTTTGTTAAAGTGTCTCTAGAAGCATCAGAGACAATTTGAGCTTCTTTCAAATGGTGATGGCAGGAATAAAGATGATAAGGAAATCCTTTTGGGTGGTAGGAAAGAATAGCAGACCATTTATACAGGAGCATTCTAACAATAGGGCAGGAATGGGAAAAGAGAAATTTGAATTTGCAAGATTGTCTCCCTCCTTCCATCATTTCATTCCTTGGTGTCATTGGATAATACTAAACATAGGACAAAGTATAAGTTAAATTACACAGCCTCACTCAGTCTGGCTAGTATGAACTGGCAGGATATGAGTAATTGTGGACATGGTTGCATCCTCTAGTAATTCCACCTAAAGTTCACGGAGGGGAAATCTTCTTTGTGAAGAAATATGGTACAAACAGTTTTCTCATCTTTGCTAGATCTTTTTGTGACCCCAAGCAATGTCCTCTCCCTTCCACTCTGATATTTAAATTTCTTCTCCTATTTGCTTTAAATACTGCCTGCCCCTGTTCACATCTAATAACGAATTTGAGCACAGTGCTTTGTGCTTAGCATTATTTCTTTTGAGCATAAGATGTTCACCTATATTTCTCTGCAATCATCTCTTTGACCTCCAGCCATTAGAAAAAGCTCACCAGTGTTTGGTTGTAGTTTATGGGAAGAAAGTATCTATGGCAAATATTGGTGCTTTAATTTATATGAACCCCGACACATTGCTGAAACTCTGTAAAAACTGAGCTAAAAATAAATCTACTTGGTTTGACAGAAATGAAATCAGCAATATGCTTTAAATATTCAGGACAATTATCTATAATTCTGGTAAAAACTGTGTTTTTTCTTGTGTGTGTGTGTGGGGTGGGGGGGAGGGTACACAGCAATTTCTATCTGCATTTCTGATTGTTACCATTGGGGGGTGCCAGACAATCAGAGAATTTAGCTTTAAGACAATGGCTTCATTTTATGCACTGGGAATGAAATAAGACTGAAAAACATTAGGAAAAAATTGCAGCGCAATAGACTGAGACACTAGTTCAAACAGTTGTCTGCTTTTAAAAAATATGTTTTTAATGATTATGATAAAGAACACCTCTGTCTCATTTTGCCATGAGCTTTTTTTTTAATGATTAGCTAGCCTGACCCAAAATGTTTTTATGCCCCTATGATACGGCTGTCTATTTTTATTACTTTTATTGAGTTGTGCCACAGTAGCGTAATTAATTAGGCCATTTAATATCATGCTAATATTACAGGGACTTTTGTTCAGTAAGTTTTTTAATAAGCATGTGTTAAAAGTCAAAGCCTACTGGAAATCACTTTGAATAAAAATATAGTTAGAAGACAGTTAACTGAGGTAGATTTAAAACAAAAAAAAATAACGTGTCCTTTTAAATCTGGTTTCCTCATCAAATGTGTACTAACACATACATACACAAACACACAGGCCACATTTTAAAATAAAAATTGAAATGTGTTAGGACTTTTTTCCCCCATAGTATGTTATAGTAATAGAACAAATCCTCTAAAATAATCCATCAGTGTGGTAAACTTGATTTATGAAAAGTGTTTGTTGAGATTTGTGGAATATTTAGACTGAAATTCGATCTGCTTTTGGGGAGAGATGAATTTCCACTGTACTCACTACAGTTTACTCCCAATTCAGTATGTACAAGACTGTGTTTTCAGATTAAAAGAAAGAGAGTATGCACTTTTTTATTATCTTTCCAAATAATCTTCTGTGCACAATTGTACTACCAGGGAATTAAAATGTGTCATAACAACTCTGATTGCATATTGACTGGTTGAAATAATTTTAGAAACTTTCATTTTAATTGTGGAAGAAAATGAATTATTTTATAAAAAGCACAGTGACAAAAAAAGACATTGATTTTGTTTCTTCTTTAAAATAATTAACCTTTTTTTTCTAAATACCAATAGTTATTAATTGCAGTATAATTCCATGCTCATTGAAATAATGGAAACTGTGTTTATGTAAATGTATACAGATATGTTAATGAGATACATTATAAAGTAAATGTTATGTTTAAGCCTTCAGTCTGCAGTTTCTGCCCTACTTCCACAAACCTATTTAATTGTCAAATATTGCTAGCTCTTGGATCTTTCTCAGCTGTAGATACACTAAACTTGAAGTACACTAAACAAAACTATGGTTTTCTAAGAACTCACAGGCACCTATTATACAGGCTTTATCAGGCTGGCAACTTAGCATGTGTGGTCCAAATAAATCAATTCAAAATGGAACAGAAAACAAAACAAATAATCAAGGACTGCATCAGGCTAAAAAGTGTGAATTCTGTTATCTTCTACAGCTACACCAAGTTAGGTCAGGCCAATTCTATAGTTAAAATGACCTATATGTACTGAGAATTACATTTTCCAAATATTTATACTTACATAAGCAGCAATAGTGATGTAATCTTTTTTTGCCTCCTTTATGATTTTGACTATATTTTTATAAGGTAAAAATCACTTAGACACATATAAGTGCCTACAAAGTAAACTTTCTAAAAAATTATAGAATATCAGTGAGGACATACATTTAAAGTGCAAAATAAAAGTATTTTGAATTAGTCATGCCTAATACTGAATTATTTGCTCTCGCTTGCTAGCTTCTCTTTTTTTCTCTCTCTCACTGCATTACATTAATAATTAGTATAATTAATAATTTGACAGCTGATATAAATATAAATATTGATCTTTTCTTTTCTTCAGAGTAATAATTAATTATTGATTAAGTTACATCAAGAAGGCTGGATTTGTATGTCGCACAGTTAGAAGGAAAAGTTTATTGTATGTGCACAGATAGAAAGAAACCGCTTCTGCAAATTGTACAGATATGACAATGTTAATAAATTAAGCCCAGGAAACACAGATTATGAGCTAAACAGGAGTGGGGAAATTCTCTTCCTGGTAAACGTTCAAGGCAGATGGTAAAACTTAGTTTTACCTTTGATCTTTTGTTATCCCAATCTCTTCTCAGACTGGGTATTGCCAAATAAGCACAGGCCCCTCATCCAAAAGAATCAGAAAGAAATAGCAATGAAAATAAGGAATTAGGTGTGAATAAATGCCCAGGTGCATTATTAAAATTTATATTATGGATTGATCAAGGGGTTTTTTTGTATCTTTAGTTCTATTATATTCTACCAGTTGTGTGTGTGCCTGTAGAATTAGTTGTGCGTTAAAGCCTTCAGGATTCATTGTATTTCTACTTCCTGTTCTCTCACTGTTTTATGTCATTGTCTTAATAATCTTAGTCTACATAATAAACTATTTTTGTCTTCTCTGAAATCTCATCTTAACTGGCAGTTTAGTGTATCACCCACTTTAGCTGTTCTACTAGCTACCCAAAAAGGCAAACAATGTGAAAGGGGAACGCTTATCCACTCTTTTATTCCTGAATCAAGCTAAAAAGATCCCTTTTCTTTGTAAAAGAATAGATTTTGGCAGCAACTTGGGAGTCTCTGAGGACTGTAAGGACTATGCAGGAAAGTTTAAGGATCACATTCAGTGCAGCCACAGGAGACGATCTACTATATCCCTGTGCATGTAGAAGCACAGAAATTGCATAAAAATGGTGTTTTAACAATTACAGATTTTTTTTTTAAGATTAAGCTCTTTCAATATATTTTTAAAAATATCCAGCATTTTTTCTTGCCTTCCTCTTCTATCACTCTAATTCCAAGGAATCATACCATCAGGAATACAAATGAACTCTTTTATTGAATAGAAAAATCACTGAAGAGAATTCTTTGGGAATTCATAATCTTGGATTAGGTACCAGAAATAGTAATTGTATAAGCCAAAACTCACCAAAGCATGAAATAGATTTTTACACACTAGATACTAAACTCTGATACGATTCATTAAAAAGTAAATATGTTAAATTGATTACTGATTTTATTATTTAAGTATGAAAATGTCAAACCCATTAAATAGGACCAGTCACATTTCTAATTATTAATGTATCTAATCTTAAAATCTCCTTTCTACAAGTAAGACACTATGGAAGAATCTTAGTGGTACAAGATTTAATTCAGAATAGTTTAACATTTTTAAAACTTTGTTACTGATTACTGTATAATTAAATATGGCTGTATCCAAACTGCTATCCTTCCTGTTGTAGATAATGATGACTTTATATTATCCTGTGTTGATAGAATAAGTCCTCTAAAATTATATAAATATTATTCCATAATCTGATACACTGATAAATATTGGAGAAGCAAACATTTATACTGTATTAAAATAAAAATAATACTGTGGAAAACATTTATTTTCTTAGAGGGTGATTCTCAAACTACTTTAATCCAGATTACTTAATGAAGGTCTTCTGAATTTCAATCTTAATCAAATTAAATATACAGTTCCAGGTCTGTTAATTAAACATATTGTCCCCACCATTCTGGGGTTGAAATCCACACATCTTAAAGTTGCCAAATTCAAGAAGAAAAAGAAGGTTTAGATTGTGAAAAATAATTCCAGTTTATTACATAGGATCTTCCACATAGAAGTGCAAAATTAGATTTTTTTAAAAAAAAAATCAACATCTAGTTAGGTGGAGGAGAAAACACAGAAGAAGCACTTTTAACTTCTAATAAAGTAAATATTCATCTGATATTATAAAATATTCTGTAGCATTTGGTGGAAATACTCTAAATTTCATCCTTGAGTTTAATGCAGACAGTCATGATTAACTTTAAGTATTTCATAACAAAAGTATTAACCTACCGGAGGCAAATTACTAAATATAGTTTTTGCTTTTCGATCATTAGTTAGCAATAAAGATTCTGCCAATATGCCTGTTCTCGCAGGCATCTTCCTTCTGACTTGGATGCAACACAGCACACTTTTTATGCAGCCTCACTCACTTACCCTCTGCTTTCCCCTTTTCATCTACCAAAATAAATAATAAAAAAAATCTAGAGCTTAGAGACACAAATCTTTCAAACAGCACACTGCAACTATGCAGTTGTCATGTTTGAAGAAAACTAATTGCATGGTAATTTCTCTCCTTTTATAGCTTAAAATAAGATCTGCCTTCAGTTCAGTATTTCAACCCTGATTAAAAAAAAGTGTAACCCAGAAATGCTGGAGCCCATGACACAATTGTCTACATTGTGCTGAGACGGTTTTCTCAGATGGTTGGGATTTTCGAGGAAACTTACTCCTCATCTTGGAAAGTTTACCTCAGGACCTGTTCCCTTTACCTGGTGCTGCTTCAGTTTAAGAGTGACATCCTTTTCTAGCACTCCAAAGGGTTTGTGATATGTATGTGTGTGTGTTTTACACTCTGCAGTATTCCCTCCCTCTTTCTCCCTTAGCCCCAGATGCCTTTGTAAAGCAGTCTGGTGAAGCAGTGAACAAAACCTTGTGGGATAAGTCTGACACTGGAAGTTAATGATTATCATTTGAAACAAAACACTTGTTTACATGTTGTAGTCATTAGAGGATCTAGGCAGTCATACCTCAACTGGGATTCCTGCCAAATGTTTTGAGGGTTCTTTCACAAGCTGTGCAGTTTTGTAAATACAAAAGCACTCTTATTAAGCCTTTTTAGTATTAGACTGAGCAATTAAGATGATGGTTAATTAAATTCCTTTATTTGGAATAGGATGTGTCCGAGATAACACACTCCTACAACTTTCTTACTTCCAGGAAACCAACAGATTCTTCATTGGATGAGGTTCCACTACAGAGCAAAACACTAAAGGACAAGTTTCACAGATCACACCTTTTTTTTTTTTAAAGAAGGGTTAAAAAAATATACCCCTAAACTGGCACGCTTGGATATTTCTCATCTTTCTCCTTTTCCTCAGCCGTGTTTTAAAAGTTTCCTTTCCTGTTAATAGCCATGCATTTTCTTGGAAATGCCTTGGCATTTTCTCTGTTTTTCTCTCTCTCTGGTATTACAATTAGAATTAAAGCAGTGAATTGACTGAAGGAATTTGGGAACCCTTCTAAATTAGCTAGGGTGTTTTTACAGTAATCTGCTAGCCATATTTTGCCAAAATACCTTTACTGGCACATGAAGTTTCCTTGCCATACTTAGGTATTCCCCTGTGCCCAGAGGAATAATCTTAATCCCATAATTTTGAAATCATACAACCGAGACAGAAATAACTCTGACATGGCTTCATTTTGTAAAAGTCTTTAACTAGGCTTCGATTACATTTTGATATAAATACAAGAGCTATTTTTTGCCCAGGCCTCTGCCATGACAGAATCCTCTGTCTTTGTCACAATCGTAAATTATTCCAGATTTGGGAAGGGATATTTTGTAACCATGATATTGGGAGACAACTTAATTGTTCATACATATTTTATCTCTAGGGTTCTTCTTTTTTTCAATTTGCCAAAGAAGACATTAGTTTGAGTAGCTCCTATGGAGGACTGCTCGCTTTGACATTTCCCAGTTGTCTGTAGTGCTAGGCAATAATTAAATATCAGGTGCATAAGCTGCTCTTTAATTTGACATGTGTGCTTCAGGCAATAAACACATGGAGTGCAATGTGGGAGTGTAATTGCTAAGGAATAAAATCTTGTACCAAGTGAGATCATTGTATCAGGTACTATGTGACAGCTCATTTGATCATTATGCCCAGGCTAAAGAGGTTGCCTAATTAGTTTCCATTAAAACTCACTCTTTAATCAGGAGTTATTCTTGCATAAAGAATGTCACTTGGTCCAGATGAATGAACAATTGTTCCCCCTTGAGATGCAGCTATCTGTTACACTTGGGATGCCATGTGTCTTTTCAAACCATTTGGTGACAACAGAACTCTACAAAGGTGATTCTTGCATCATGAAACAGTGCATGTGTTTTCTTCTGTTCCAAAGACACACCTCAAAAGCAGTCATTTCAGGAAAACATCACACCCTGAACTTTGAAAGCACATAGCAGCTTGAGGAATGTGCTTTTCACCAAGAAAACCAAGACAAGGCCAGTATACAGTTCATTTTTCCCTGATCTGTGATCATGAGTGGTAGATGCAGTTGCTGTTAGCTTTAAAAATCAAAAGAAGATAGAATTTGAAAACAAGCTTTGTGTACAGTTATTCTTCCCATAATGTGCACTAATGGTGGCATCATGAAAACCCAGCATGCCTCCTTAGATTTATTATGATAACAAAACATAGTCACATTATGTTGTAGATTATACAGAAAGAAATTAGAGGTGGCCCAATCCTTGATTTTGTTTTCTTCTATTGCTTTCCTGAAATAAAGTTCTGCTAGATAAGATGAATTTCCTTCCTTATCAAAGAATTCCTTCAATTGGGGACCAGAAAATTGATTTTCATGAAACTGTAGCATTGCACTACCCTGAAGGTATTTAGGAGAATATGTCTCTGCTTCTAAAAATTCCACTTCGCTTTCCTGATTAATTAAAAACCTGTTCTGTGTCAGTGTGTATAGTACCATTTTAAAGCAGTCTGAGTAGCTTGTGTCCATCAATATGTGGGAAATGACTTCCATAAATTAAAATGTCCACTGTTCCTTCATTCTGAGTTTATCTCTCCTTAACAGAAAGAAAGTGCTAGAAGGATGAAAAAAAGGAGCAGAGAAAGTAAAAATTAGACAACTTTTGAAAAGTTTGAGGCAATGTGCATGGTGCATCATTCTTATTCTAAGATAATATAAAGATAGCTTTAGATATTCTAAAGAACAATTCATTGGATTTTGTATGAAAAAGTAATTAACTGGTTAATATGCAATATGACCAACAGACAAAGTTTTCTTTAACTGGATGATGGTTTCATAACCTAGGCAAAAGTTGAAACTTCTGTTTCCCTACATAAATAGGCTGCAATATATTGCTTTCCTGTCACTAGATGATGCTCTAGTGCTATTTGCAGTAGTTTATAGAATATACAGTCTCTTCTTCTTTCACTTATTTGTAGGTTTGAAAGTTAAACATCTTTGGAAAAAAAAGGCCAGATAATGCTATACAAATACATTCATAAGGATTCCTGTCTTCAAATTTAGGTTAACTTTTTCACATTTGCCTATTCATAAGCTGAACCACAAGTTTTTTTTTTTAAAGTGAACTATTGAAAGCCTAATAACTTTGAAAAAGAACCAAATCTATTCAGTTTTGTAAAAGTTTCCTGATCTGGTGCTTCAGATGCCATTTTTATCATAAATAAAGTAAGTTGATATTTATAGATAAACATAGCCATGATGGTGTGGTGCGGTGCAGTGATTAGAATGTAGGATTGCAGGCTGACTCTGCCCACTGCCAGGAGTACAATCCTGGCCGGCTCATAGTTGTCTCAGCCTTCCATCCTTCTGAGGTCAGTAAAATGAGGATCCAGGCAATATGCTGACTTCTTTAAATCTTTTTTTGAGAGTGCTGTAGAACACTATGAAGTTGTATATAAATCTAAGTGCTATTGCTATTGCTGTAGTGCTAAACAAGGCATGTAAGGAAGTACCTCAGTAGACCGAAAGTGACTGAACTGAAATATTTATTTATTTATTTATTTGTTTGTTTGTTTGTTTTGTCAATCACTTACAAGATAATAGGTATAAGGATAAATATAGTTGTGAATACAAGAAATGAATACATATAAGAGAAATAAAAGAAACAATAGGGCAGGGATGGTAGGCATGTTGGTGCGCTTATGCACGCCCACTACAGATCTCTTAGGAAAGGGGTGAGGTC